>PVHP010007373.1:0-56994 GCA_004024765.1 Zapus hudsonius | reverse complement strand
AATGCCTTGGGATGATTTGGAAAACACATAAAATATAAATGTGAGATTAGTATGCTTCATACAATAAAAGTACTACGTTTCTTTATTATTGAAACTTATTTCAAAGATTTAAAAATTTAATTTTAATTAAAGTGGTAAAAGAAACTTCATTCCTCATACTTTCCAGTTCTCTGTGCCATTTTGAATAAAGCACAATAAATATCTCCCAACTCTGGATTTGTTCATTGATGTTACTTGGGAAATATATGACAGAAATAATTTAAGAAACAAATGAAAGCTTGTATCCTCTGTTTTTATAACTGACTGTAAAGCAGGGTGTCACAGATTCAGAGTGGAAGGATGGGGAAAAAACAGACCACTTTACAGCTGTGGCTCTCAAAGGCAGCTGCCTTCAGAATCTCTGAGGACATTTAAAAACCTTGTTGCCCAGCTCACACCTCGCAGTAATTAAATCAGAGCCAGTTTCTAGGACACTCTGCAAACTAATGAAATCAGAATCAGATTCGAATGGACTAGCAGTTAATGATTGATCCTGAGATAGGAGGGTTCCAGTGGCAGGCAACAATGTATGAAATCGTAGATAAACCTTCATGTAATTTATTTATTTATTCTTTGAACTGACTTCTACAGGATCTCTAGTCAATTGAGATCTTAAACTTATAGCTAACCTCCAGAAGTGGCAGATGAATGTGTTCAGCATTCATCTTTAATTTTTATTGTAGTTTGTATGTCTTTCAGATAGGGGTCTTACTTCAGAGCTCAAGATGGGTGCACATTACCGTTTAGTATATGCTGGCTTTGAAAATCCACATGCCTCAGTCTTCTGAGTTTGGGGATGATGCCTTCAATTTTTAAAATTTCCTTATCCGTAGATCTTGCCTGAAGATTCCCATTCAATATTCAGCAACTGATCTGTATGATCTTTCAATCTCACAAGTAAACAGAAGGTCTTTCATTAATCCAGGCTGGCCTTGAACTCACTGAGTAACACCATAGATGACCTTGAATCCACAGATCGACGTACCACCAAATCATCATGTATGTTACTACTGTGAAGTTTATGTGGTGTTTGAGATTGAACTCAGGGCTTTGGGCATGCTAGCCATGAACTCTACCAACTGAGCCCACATTTCTGGCCCTAGAATTTCTTACTCTTTTCCTCCCTTCTTTCCTCTCATTCTTTCTTTCATTTTTCTCTTGCAGTGTTAAGGATTGAACATAAGGTGTCATGCATGCTAGGTAAGCACTCTACCCTAAACTCCACTCAAGCCTTAATTGGAAACTCTTAATTTAAGTACAAGTTAGTAAATGTATATAAATTGGATATTAAAGAGTTAAGAGAATAAAGAGCTGAATTTTAAAATCCAAATAAGAGAGTGAGTGGAAATGATTAATCACAGATGTTGACATTTCTCTCCAGAGTTTATACATAACTCAGATTATAAGGTAGGAATTATTAAAATCTTATAAAATGTTTGATGGGTAAAGAAAACGTAAGGTTTAGCATAGGGCATCTGCTTTTAAGTTGCTGTGTATCCAGAGCTTGTACACTTATCAATCTTCTGCCAAAACACATAGAGGCTGATGATATAAGGAAGCTCTTCTGAGTGGAGACAGTGCCCCTCGTGGGGAGTGGTTTGCCTTGACGCTCTTCCCTTTCTACTAAAGAGACAGTCTTTCACTAGAGCAGCACAAAACACAATATTCCCCAAACATTAAGAGGCAGCTGCTGCAGGAAACATTTTGTAAACATATGGTATTTGTATAATTAATGTTTAAGTAGAAAATTAGCTTACAGTTGCAGGATTACAATTAGGAAACCTGAAATTTTCAGAGTTGAACATATGATTCTTTTTTCTGCTCTTGCTCAGCAAATGATAAAGAAAACTTGTTCTTTGCAGCCTCTTTCAGAGAATAACCTTGCTGAGTCTTTGTTTTCATCCAGCTCCCCCATCACAGTTCTTTGATAACTAAGACTTTCATACGAACTTCTCAGTTTTAGAACCTCTGTCATGAAGAAAACTGCCTAACTAACCACTCCTTCTAATACATCTTTCTTTTTCCTACGTTGGCACTTCATAAAATAGCAATCTGATTAATAGAAGCGGTAGTGATCATTTTGAAATATATTTATTTTATCATGCATATAAATTATAAATTATATAAATCATAGTTATATATCATTTAAAAGCAAGAAGATTTCTGGGATATAAGAACTTATGGAAAGGGTAAAAAAGATGGATCTAAAATACTTGCAAATATTTCTGTTAATGAGTGTTGGTAAATAATATAAAATAGATTACTGATAGAAGTTTGTTTTGATATTAAAAGCCAAAAACTTTTTAAAATGTTTTTATTTATTCATTTTCAAGCAGAGAGATACAGAGAGAGAGAGAGAGAGAGAGAGAGAGAGAGAGAGAGAGAGAGAGAGAAAGAGAGAGAGAGAGAGAGAGCGCACCAGGGCACCACCTTGTGGGTCTGGCATATGTGGGTCCTGGGGAATTGAACCCGGGGCCTTAGGCACTGGAGGCAAGTTCCTTAGCCGCCAAGCCATCTCTTCAGCCCTAAAAGCCAAAAACTTTTACAATTTAGACTTTGTAATAAGAACTTGAGGATGACATTAAAGGTGATTGGGTGGCAGTTCTATGCTTCTTTTTAGTTCTCCCTTTTTGGATCATGATCCACACCAGTATCTAAACTATAAGGAAGTCTTAAAAACATAGGCAAAAGTCTCATTAAACACCTGAGATCTAATCTGATTTCAAAACATTTTCCCATGCATAAACTGAGACAATATGAAGACCATGGAGAATGCTAGCTTTTAGTATATATAAAAACATTTCTCTATGTATCATAATAGTGTTAACATCTATAAATGAGCACATTTAGGTAATTGTATTAATATAGGAAAAAGTAAGCAAACAGAAAAAAGAGGGAAATGGAAACTTGTATTATTGGAAGCAAAAAACAAATGAAGAGCTGGGAAAGAAGTGATGCTGGAAGGCATCATTGATAAAAAGTGTAAAGAGGGGGAGAAGAGAGATGAGGCTCCAGTAATAAATGCTGCTCTTTAATTTAATTTTTCATTATTGAATAAAGGATATTTTTATAAAGACAAAAAATGAATTCGTGTCTGAGCCAAGCAAGTGGATATTCATTTGTGTGACTGGAGCTTTGGAAAACTAATTGGGTATGGAAATATTTATACTACTTTCAAAGAGGTATACGACATAGTCTGGAAAGTAGAGTGAGTGTAATGAAATAAACAAATACTGAATGATGGCTGGAAAGTTTTGCTTATTTATACATCAGTCATTCATCAAATGCAGGGTAGGCATATTCTCCAGGGAGTAATTGTCCCAGAGATACATGAAATAATCCCTAATGTAATCAGTTATGTTCATGTCTCTACAATGAAATCATAGGAGGATAAAATAACATACATAACATAATAGGAGGGCCAAATTCCTAAAATGATCAGAAAAAATGCATATTTGCTCAAGATCGCAATGGAAACCTGATTATCTTAAATAGGATCTTGTTCAATGAAAGTGGATTCATGGGGAGAGGAAATGTCAAAATCCCAGTGTTTGACAACCGAGTGCAAGTGAAAGAGAGACAGTGCTGGAAGCAAAAAATTGGGGGATTTCTCTATCACTTTGGTTTCAGAGAACTGAGAGTTTGATTTTGCTTTCAAAATATATCTACCAATTCTTTCAGGCTTAAAATAACAAAAATACATAAATTGTAATTATGGAAAAATCAAACATGTTTAACTTCAGACTGAATCACTGGGCAACTTCAACAAGCTAGCAATTTTAAAGCCAGCAGTTTCTCATAGAAGAAGAGCTCTAATTTGGATAAAAGGACATAAGCAGAATGAAGATACGGTGCCTCACTGAGTAATTGCTTTTGTTACTAATAAGAAATGACTACATTCTGCTATCCCAAAGTAGTGTTACAATATGTGGCAGCCTTAACTGAATCAGAAAGGAGTAGTTAGAGGACATACAATGGTTTGATTTATTGAAGTCTTAAGCACCATTGTACCCATGGAAGCCAAATAACTAATATTTTGAAAGGTAAGGATATATATAATTAATTTAACTGAAAAGATAAAATCACTAGTTCAAATATTGCTGCACAGCAACTTTCAAGTGAGCATCTATAAATATGAAACAGAGTCTACTTGTTTATGCAAGCGTCAGAGTTTCTTGAAGGATAGGTTTTTACTAATAATAAATCACAACATTTGAGAGAAATATAATTTAATATCTGGGTTTATGAATTGTATAGCCATAGGAAGACCTTTCACCTGCCTTGGAAAGTAAACAGCTCTGGGGAAGCTATCTATGGCCTGAAGAATTCACAACCTCCATTCCTCTGTACATAATTTCAGCATTTAACCTTGTATTGGTTGATCTATTCTTGGAGTGTGCCTCTTATTTACATCATACTGTGAGCTTAGCTCAAATAAGAACTATATCTTCTTGTTTCCATCTAGCTCATAGCACTTAGCATCCAGTGAACACTCAAGTAATATTGATAGCTGTGCCCATACTGAGGAATGCTGTATCTTGCTTGCCTCAGGTAAATCCTGATATGCTCCTCTTGTTTTATTTTGTTTTCTTCTTCTCTTCAGAGTGTTTTCTCCCACTTACCTTCAGGATTATCAGGATGTATTTCTAGATCAAATGAAGTCTACGAGTGACATGGCATATAGAAACAATTTATATGCAAATATGAATGCACTGCATAAGGAACTCCGTGTTGGAATTGGTGCGAAAGTGGACAGGGACCACATGTAGTTTCAAATCCTGAAGGACAGTATTCAGCACAATGTGGCCCCATCTACTAGACTCTGAAGGATGATTATGTGAAGGGCTATCCAGGGTAACAGTGTTACAAACCACGCAGGGGACTTAAAAACATCAACAGTGAACTCTGCCTGCAAATACACTGTGTAGGAAGATTTAGGAAGAAACAAGATTCTCACACTTGAAAGAATTCTGGCATGAGAGAAATCATTCATTTCCAGTGCTACAGTTTATAATCAGGGCAACTACAGGTCAAACTAGATGTGAATGAGTGACAGGAATTTGAGTAAAAATAGCACAGGGTGCTATAAGATATTAACAGAATCATGGGTGTTGAACATTCTGTTATAATTCCTAGTATATATGTGACTAAATAAAAGTAAGTTTCATGAAACATAAAGACATAGAGGAACAGTATGTTTGGGAAATTTTTATGAAATTTTACTTTATTATAAATTCAAGAATGACTCTAATTTGAGGTTGTAGTATTCCAAATAAGGAAGTGGAACATTACAAGAATGAAAGTAAATAGACGTAGTAGAGTATGAGGAAAATGTCCAGAATGATGACAGATTGATGCTTATATACAGAAAATAACTGCATAGCAGTTAGGGAACTTGGGTCCTCCTTCTGACTCCACACATCTAGCTGCATGGTTACAAATGTATTTCATCATCTTTGGCCAACAGTGGATGAATTAATCTCTCAATTCTGTTGCAGTTGTATTGTCACATATCTATATCTAGGGAAAAATAGTGGTAGTATTTAAATGATGGCATCAAGATTCCAAAGTTTATCAAAAAAGCAGCATTACAAATTAAAATTGAGAGGAATAATTAATTTATGACTAATAAACTTCTTGTGTTGGGTATCCTCGGTGTATGTCTCCATTGACCTTTCCTGGGTTAGCTGATTTTCTATGGTGATAGGTCTCCTGTTTATCTCACCACTTCCCCATAGGTTTCATTTGGGCACTGTGTGATAGGCCTGGGGTGGTTTATCTCCTTCCAAGGTGTTAGCTATCATCCATCCCATGTCTTATTAGTGGAATTGGGTGTCCACCAGCTCTCTCTGCCTTCTGAAAAACTACAAACAGAATCCCCATCAGAGAGTCAGATCAGCATAGGTTAAATGAGACAAACATTGCTATTTGGCAAGTTTCAAAAGGATGCAGACTCTTTGTAGCTCTCTGATAGTGGGAATTTCTCCTTGGAGCCAGGGTTCTTGGTCCCCATAAGATTTTGGCATGGATTCCAATTCCAGTTAAGTGTTCCTTGTCACTGAGCAGATCTCTTAGCCAATCAGTAAGTCATTGATTACCCACCTCGGTTTAGTACCACTATTGCACAGAGGACCACTTCTTGACTTGCTGGTCTTTTCCATATAGAGGTGTGTTCAGCATTCTCATGGCACCAGTCTGTACTGTATATCAGTGGTCTCTGCTTTCTCCAAATATCATTGACCAGTTGCCCATGGCAGCTTATGTAAAGCCTTCTAGCACTACACATAATAGCATCTGGGAGCTGGTTGCAATTCTGGATCTAGTAGGGTCTCAGTGTTGTGTGAGGCAACTCTGTGGTTTCTTCAGCAACCTTTGATACCAGTCATCTAGTGATGGCATTTGAGTTTATTCTGCTTATGCTTATAATTGATTTTTTAATATTTTATTTATTAAGTTTCAAGCAGAGAGATACAGAGAGAGAGAGAGAGAGAGAGAGAGAGAGAGAGAGAGAGAGAGAGAGAGAGAGAACCACTGAGCCGTCTCTCCAGCCCCTATAATTGATTTTTGATCTTACAAAAATCATAAAAATTCATTTGGAGCCTCGTGTGGTGCCACATGCCTTTTACCCCAGCACTTGGGAGGCAGAAATTGAAGGATCAGGGCTGGAAAGATGGCTCAGCGGGTAAGGCACTTGCCTCCAGTGCCTAAGGCCCCAGGTTCAATTCCCCAGGACCCACATATGCCAGACCCACAAGGTGGTGGTCCTGGTGTGCTCCTTTCTCTCTCTCTCTCTCTCTCTCTATATATATATATATATATATATATATATATATATATATATCTCTATCTATCTATCTCTCTGCTTGAAAATGAATAAATAAAAAAAAAAGAAATAGAAGGATCACTTCAAGTTCGAGGTCAGCCTGTCACTACACAGTGAGATCTAGGTCAGCCTAAGATAGAGTTAGACCATACCTCAAAAAAATCATTTGGGCCTAAATGTCTTCATCTGTGAAATATTTATATTTGGCTTCATAGCAAATGCTTGATATTAACAATGAATGTTAAGCAATGTGTACATGTCAGTTTTCTGTTTTTGTAATTTACTAGAGATAATCAAGTGTCACATGAAAACATCTAGTTAGGACACAAATCATGGCCTTGACTTTAATGACAAATATGAAGAAGCCAAAACAAATTTATAGAATGAGGAAACTGTAAGAGATGGATGGAAACCTTCCTTCTTTTTTTTTAACCTCTCTTCAAAGGAAGATTATCCATTGGCTTTTGAGGGTGGGAGGTGTTGATTCGTGCACAGCACTACCAGCACTATCATTGGATATTCAAGAATAATTGATTTCTGTAAGTGTCCTCTTTCAGATGAAGAAGCTATGTCTTTCACACAGAGACATCAACTTTGTCTCTTACATCTCCCTACGAAATGAGGAACTGTACTGCAAGAGGACAGAAGAAATGTTAGATTCAGTCAGGCATGTAGGTGAGGATGGAGGGCCCATCCCAGATTTCTGTTTTTGTTGAGTTCTCTTCTAACTAGATGAAAACCAAGTCGAATCTAAGCACCAATATAATAATATCTGCTTGCTTTTCTTTGGTAATAATTTTGGAATTTGCATCTGTTTAGATCACAATCCTTCATGAGATCATTAATCCTCTAAAGACTGATCAACAGTATATTTAGTCAAAAGTTCCTTTTGTTTGAGCTGAGATCATAGGTGTAAAACGAAGGGAAAGAAACGTGGATCAGTCTTTTTTCCACAAGAGAAAAGAAAGTGTGAGAAATCTATTAAGGAGAACAAAGAACAACCATATAAAAATGTGAGTAAGGGAGGGTTGAAACCCTACAGAAGTCAACTGTGACTCTTAAATAAAAGTCCTGGAAAGGTTGTGTTTGTTTGTTTTTCTTTTTTTCCCAACAATAATAGCTATGCCTGACAGAAAGTGTAAAAATAAAATGTATCTGGTCATGGTGTGTGTCTCTAGCTTTGTATATTTCCCTCTCTCCCAGACATAAATATCTATCTGCAATGTTAGATAAAATAGTAGGATATCTACCTGATATCATAAACATTCTAAATTTAACATTTCTAGTGAAACATTGCCAATGATATTCTCATTTCTCTGTCCCTGATGCATCCCCAGCTTTGATGGTTTTCTTTGGAATATTAAACAAATCAAACATTTGAAATACAAAAAAAAATTGAACTATCTTTACAATTTAAAGAAATAATGATTTATGCCAATTTTAATTCCAACTTTGGTATAAATTTGATTGTTACATTTTATTAAAATATAGTGAAATTTCCATATTAAAGTTTGTATTTTAAATTATGTAATAAACTTTATATCCTTGGTAGTGACACCAAAATGTGCAGAGGACTGTGACAGATAAACACCTTATAGAAGGAAAAAAAATAAGGAGAGTTTAGAAGGCAGAAATCCATAGAAATCTCAATGGCAAAGAGCAGACTTTATTTAAAGTGCAGGTTCTAAATGGCCTGGGTTTCATTCCCCAGTCCCCACATAAAACCAGATGCCCAAAGTGGCCCATGCATCTGGAAGTCATTTGCAGTGGCAGGAATCCCTGGGGTGCGCATAGTCTCTCCCTCCACCCTCTTGGTCTCTCTCAAATAAATACATTTATGAAACATTTAAAAATGCAGGGTCTAAGAGGATATGGCTTCAGGTTCCAATGCCATTACGACTTGGGAAGCAAGTTTTCACTGGGTGACATGTGTTTGAGAGGTATGATTGGCCTTAGGGTGGGAATCTTCTGGCTGCAAAATGAGGCAGGGGGAAGTGAGGTTATAAGAGCTACATCTGTCTAAACACTTATTTTAGTTTCTTGTCATTGGAAGTCAGCAAGCAGCTTCTTGTTACCTAAGACAGTGGGGAAGTTGGTTATATCTGGGCAGACTGTGGCTCAAGCTTGTTCACAAGTCTTCATTCTCCTGGCAAATCCCCTTGTGTCTGTCCAGGGACTGCTTGCTGACTGCTTTACCTTATGTTCCTTATTAGAAAATGATTTTGTAATATGAGGAATGAGACGCAGGATCAACTTTAAAGGGAAAAAATGGTACAAGTTTCATCACTGAAATGTCTTTCTAAAGGAATATATCATAAAAAACTCAACTTATAGATTGCACAGAGCATTTGCTGTCATGGAGTCATATTCCTTTCCATCACTGGAGAGCTGTCTGAGACGTTGCTGTAGTTAGAATTGTAATTAGCTTTCTTAAGATGCTTTCATCTTTTGAAATATCACTCGTCTTTATCTCTCTTTTTTTAAAAAAAAAACAAATTGTCAACATCTTTTTAGGGGCATAGTTTCTCCCAAACAAAGTTGCAACTTGTCTATAATTAACTAATTCAACTTCAAAGTTTTCTGCCTGTATAATATTCAGACACCAGAGTTGGTATTTGATTGAAGATTTTATATCTTTGTAAAAATACATTTCATTGTAATACACTGGATGTTACAAATATCCAATCCAGATTAAATATTATTTGAAAGCAATTGCATTTATTGCCTTTCCATTCTTATTTCTAGAAGTAGTTAGAGACACTGATTACTGACCATGTTACAATTTTTTTAATTCTTCTATCCCAGTTGAATTTGTATCAAATTTATCACTAAATTTACAAAATATTTCAAAGAGGTGTCCATTCATATGAAAAAAAACTTTTCTATTCTGTTTTTGTTTGTTTTATTTTTTCAGGTAGGGACTCCCTCTAGCCTATGATTTTTATCAAAGAGTTGTCACTCAAATGTTATTAAAATGTATCTTAATTAATCTAGTTAATAAAACATGAGCATAGTACTATATGAATGTATCGAAATTACTAAAAAAACCAACTAGAGAACATATTGTCATTGTAATACATAGAAACTTAAGTGTCATCTCACCTAAATTACAACATAAATATTTATTAAGATACTTCTATGTATTAGACACCACAAGAGGTACTAAGGATTCAGCAGAGAATAAGACAACAACTTGCTTATTCTTTTTTTGTTTTTTTTCTATGTTTTTTTTCGAGGTAGGGTTTCACTCTAGCCCAGGCTGACCTGGACTTCACTATGTAGTCTCAGGGTGGCCTTGAACTCAGGTAATCCTCCTACTTCTGCTTCCCCAGTGCTGCATTAAAGGTGTGTACTACCACGCCCAGCTCACAACTTGCTTATTCTTGAAATATCTCCATGCTAGTGTACAACAGAAAGCTAAATAAGTGTAAGCCAAAATGTCAGTTGTAAGTAGTATGTAAAAAATACAAAATATAATGTGGCTAGGTTAACATTTAGCCAATCTAAAGAAGGCTTCACTACAAGTTAATATTTCTGCCAAGATGCAATTAACTAAGTCCATGTTGGCAAACATCCCTTTGAGAGGATTCCAGTCAATGTAACAAGCTAGAACAGGATCTTCCATAGTATAAATAGATTATGGCATATTTGGAGAACAAGAAATGGACCAAAACTGCTAGAAAGGGAAACAAAATAATAATAACATGTGCAAAGAAATTGTGAATTCTGCCAAGTTTAGAATTGATTTTTTTTAGTCATCCATGTGGTACTTCTACAGGTGTATTCCCATTTAATAATATCATTACCTCCTAATTTCAGTTGATTTGATCAAAGTATTCACCTGATCGAAGCTGAGTAAGAATTTCTCTAGAGAAGTTTGAAGTGGGATTCAGAGATTGGTTATCTTATCCATGAATGAAATAGAGTGTTGCTATTAAGTAGATAATTTAGTCCTGGTGCATCTTGTCTATGTCTATAAGAAAACATTTAACTATTCTAATACTGAAAATTGAGGGAGAAAAGATGAGATGGATAGTGTAGAAGGAAAATATGAAATGTTAAATGATAAATTGCAGCTAGCTTATTAAACATGAGGAGAGGTTAGCAAGGCAAAAAACTCTTCTGGGATCCTAAGGAGTCTTCAATTCCTGGTTCCAGCTGTTTGGAAAGACTAAGTTTTGGGTTTAGTTTTTGAATTCTATGAATAGCAGGCTGTGTTAGTCTATAGCAAATAAATGTGTTAGGATGTGTAGTAAATATATGTTTGGTCTATAGTAAATTATTGGTTTCTTTAAAGAAAAGTTTTGGCTAATGCAGACTAAAAGAAATCCTGTTACAATGAACTGTAAGATTCACAGAAAAGGTTAGGTAACCTCATCTCCCCATAAATAGGACTAGAAGAAAATCAGATATGAGCAAATGACTAATTCTAACTGTTCCTTCTTAGAAGGATAAAAATTGGATGAGAGTGTTGTAATGTTTGCAAATCAATTGAAAGCTGTGATCACTGGTCATTCAGGCAGACAAAATTTTGTTTATATCTTAGACAGGGTTAATAATACTTTAATGAATGGTATTCTCTCTGAAACAAAGAACTTAGTGTGTTAAAGACCTTGTAACTAACTCTTGCTAGAAATCCATAAGAGTCATCTGTTAAACTAATGCTAGCATGAATGAACCTTGGAACTATTTTGTTGTGTCACAGTTGACTATTGTTATCCATGTTACTGTTGATTTTTCAGGGAAAATATGTAAGATCTAGACAGACACATTTTACAAAATTTTAGATGCGATAAAGTGCTAACTACGTAGTATCAACTTAACAACTGGTTTGAACATGTAGGAACACTGTTCTCATTGGTTGAAGTGCCCCTAATTCATTGATTTAGAAACAAATCAATAGATTTACTTTTCAATAATTTTGCAAATAAATGTGTAATGTTCCAAGCATTCCAGTATCTAAGACATGTAAGCGATGCTTTTCTAAATTGCCTCTTATAAATCTGATGGTACATAAACATTATTTCTCAGATCTATGGACTTAAAATTCAAAACTAAGGACCTGGAGAAAATGCTCAGGGGTTAAGAAAATTGCCTGCAAAGCCTAACATGAGTTCAATTCCACAGTACCAACATAAAGCCAGATGTAGAAAGGGCACGTGCATCTGGACTCCATTTGCAGAGGCTGGAGGCCCTGGTGTGCATGCCCATTCTCTGGCTTTCTTCTATTTCTCTCGGCTTGCAAATAAAAAAATAAAAATATTTTTAAAAAATAAAACTACATATTTGGTCATAGTTTCAACAACTTGTGATTTTGGAGAGAACATTTATATTAATTTCCAAGCTGCTGCAGATTTATAGAATTTATTTTGTATTATAGTTTTTCTAGTCAGTATCTATCTCCTCTGCTTTTGAAGGTTTAAATGTATTTTTGATAGACAAAAATTGTTTATATTTAGGGTGCCTAATGTTATGTATATATGCACACACACATACCTGTATAAACACACACACATATATACACATATAATATGTGTACACTTTGTACAATACTAAGATTAGGATAGTAAGTATAACTCACCTCAACTATCCCTTCGTTTTTTGTAGTAATAATATGTAAGTTCTTTTAGCCATTTTGAAGTAGATTTTCCATCTTATTAACTGCAATCTCTGAATTTTTAAAATCTACAGACTTCATGAATATATTGGTAATCTGCATTAAGCAATTAGCTTCTGATTCCTAAAATATCAAGTTGACTAATCTTGGCTTAGGTAGACTCATATCTTAACTTTTTTGGCATCTTCACAATACCTCTGCAACCTTTCCCATGCGTCAGAAAACAAATGACCTCTTTCCTCCCTCCCAATCAAATAGTATTCTTTCTCCTTTGCTTTTTCTTCTGTTTTATGTTCTCCTGTAGCTTCTCATCATTTTGCCAAGAATTGTTTTCCTATTATTGAATGTCACTTTCAATTGAGACTAACTCCCTGAAGACTCAGCTTTTTGTGCTCCATGTCAGCCACAATGACCTAACATCCCTTTACGTCCATATCTATACAACCTAAGTAGAATTGGAATTGACCATCAGAGTCTGTGTATTCAGGATGTGGAAGCCTGTCACAAATGCCCTACAAGTAAACTGGCTTGTATTTCAAGATTGCTGCCAGTCACATAAGCCACAAATGAATCTTCCAGACAGCTATTTCTGTTGCTTTTGAGTAGGAATATGCTGCATCTCAATGATTACACTTAGTTATACACTCTCATTTTGAGGGGAAAACATAAGCAATGCTCTATGAATTATTATTACCCATGATTGCAATAAAAGGGCTACCATACCCAATGAGACAACAAGAGTGGATCTACGTCATTCTTTGCATTTATAGAGGTTCATTCAATCCTTAGAATAACTAATAAATACACATAAAATGTATAGTAATTCACCTTACTAATAAGAAGTGTTGCATTTATGTATAATAATCATATAATAATACTAGTAAGATATTTATAAGTGTTTGAGTAATGAATTACCTTTTTGAAAATGGCCTCAATCTTCATTTTAGAAAATGGATTTAGGGTGTTCTCTTTTTAATTTTTTTAACGTAAGAAAGGGCAAAACTAAAATCTCGTTTAATACTCAAGCACAGTGCATTAAAAATTTAATTTTCACACTTTGGAATTGCAGTACTACTGAAATTGACATTAATATGATAATGATATGTTAAAAGGGAATTTTTCTTTTCTTATTTCTTGCAGCCAAAGTATGTATAAATTTCTATACTTTTCTATGAGTGATAGCCTCAAACAAATTCAATGAAATAATAATTTACTATGTTGCTGTAAATATATTGATAAATAGAATTGGCCACTATATATATATATAAACAGAAACAAGTTATTATTGCTATTAAATATATTTATAATTTAATGAGTACACACGCATGCACACACACACACACACACACACACACACACACACACACACACATGATCATTGAGTACTTGTCATAAAATCTCAATGAAATAGACAATATACATTGTGGAGGAGCTTTCAGGAAAAAAACCTCCCAATCAAAAGAGCTCAATTATAATCTATGATGATTTATAGTACTGTTTGCTTTCTTTTGATGTTGTTTATGTGCCAAAGCTTCTTGGAGCTTTGATTGTCCAGACAGGATCCTTGTCTTCTGTCTTTATCTTCACATCTTTCCATTCCATTATTCCTGGAATTTAGCCAAATACACATTTTGGAAGCAATAGTCCTTCAGTCACTAAAATTTCTTGGTATATTATCAGACAAATACAGATTATCCTACGGATATATCATGAAAAAGACAATGAACTCTTCATTATGCCATTCATGAATAAATCTAGTACTATGGTCACAAGTGAGTGGTCTGTTTTTAAGTAGCTCCACCAATTTCTGTTTGACTAACCTTGAATAAATATTTTTAATATAGTTTACTTTGTTCATATATATATACATATATATATATATATATATATATATATATATATATATTCATACAGATTTCCAGTTTAGGTCCCCCACAAACAAATGAATGTGTTATGAATGATTGTTCCCCAGTTTAGGTCTTGGACCCTAGCTGGAACAGTGTGTTGGGGGAGGACTCATGGGAGTTATAGCCAGTGTTTACCACTGTTTGGTCCTTCCATTGTTTGAAGTGGTGTGGCAGAAGAGATGTCCACCCCTTTGCTCATGCCATCTTTTTCCCTGACATGATGGAATCTCCCCTCAAGCCTGTAAATCAAATAAACCCAATCCTCCAAAGCTGCTTTTGCTTGGGTTCTTTCTGCACAGCAACAGAGAATGTTGACTAGATCAGCACCTGGATGAATGAGTGAAAGTAATGATCATAAACAAATTTAATAAATATAATAATTAAATATTATAGGAGTATAACATTAATAGATATAAAATTAATTCATATAACTCATATAATTTTAAATATTTTTGTATTCTCATCACAAAGTAGTCAATTAAATTATACATTCCTTTTTTTTTTTTTTTTTTTTTTTTTTTTTTTTTTTTTGCTAGAGCAGCATGATTTTGTTTCATTGTCCTGCAGGGCAACAAGTTTACAGCTACAGGAAAACAAGCCCATGTCAAACCCAAGGTGTGGGCCAGAATCAGGAGTGTGGGGGGGGGGGCTTTCCAACATCCTATGTAAAGTAAGGAAGGACTTGGAAGAGAGACAGAGATTTAGAGGTCAGCTTGCCAATGGGGATCCCACTCAAGTACATAGATGGCAAGGAACCTCACCTGCTCTGTGTTAAGGCTTGAACACAACAGAAAGAATATTTCAGAACTCAATTCAGAAACCTGAGGCTTCCACCAAGTTATATAGCCATAGATTGTCAGAGCTGGAAGGTTGCTACCCAATAACATAGATGAGATTTTTCTGAATGGTTTGGGGCCCTTCTATGGCTGGTACAAGGTTGATGATGAAGATGGTCAATGTTGGCCATCAACCTTGGCCTCAAGGTTGGCATGAATAAGGTCTTGATAAATTATAAATTCATAAAGTAAATATGTAAATATGTAATGACACAGTGTGTATTTGGGTTGAAGAAAGTGGTCAGCAGACATTGTGTCTTTATTGATCTCTGGTCAACTTGGACTTTGGTATTTAAAGACATTACTAGGGCAGAGCAAAGGCTAAGACAACCAAAGATCATCTCATTATTTTATTGAATACCAAATATGAATTATTTTATAGAATTTCTTATCTCTATAATGAAATATTACTCCTTTTATGTTTGAACACCTCTGATGATAGAGACGTTCATGACTGCTGATGCAATCCACTCTTAAAGTGGGAAAATAAAGACAGAACTACATACATACCATGTGTAGGAGGCAGCAACACGCCCCTGGGATGAATCTTCAAACCAGGCACAATTTGGGGGAGGAAAATGTTTACTGAAACTACAGATTGAGGGGACGTTCTGTAACATCGAAAGAGGCTGGCCCTCTTTCACAGGTCTGAGCAGAGAGAAAAACCCATCACCTACCCCCCACACACAGAACAGGGAATAGGCAGGGAGGGCACACAAGGACAGAATTTCTTCCCCTTTATATAGCTTAGGGTGGGGTCTTGCAACCCTTCCCCAGACTTAATGGCCTCCTGAGTCTCTGGAATTTCCTTCCTGCACTGCCTACAAAGGAAAGGATGTTTACTTCCAGCTTCTTTGAGCTTCTTTACATCCTGCCACTTGCTGAGAGGCTGCCTTCCTGTGAACATCCTCAGAGACCCACCCAAGATAATTAAAAAGATGAAGTTGACAACACACCATGTTGTTCAATAACAGTGTTATTGCTTTTACACATGCTGATCTTTCACATGATTGAAACAAAAGTTGTGCTACACCAAGCAGCCTTCTCACAAGGATAAGACCCACAAATGCTTTCAAGTAACACTCCTTTGCTCTTATCCTTCTGGCCATTTCTATTGGTGAGTATAACTGTGAATACTAAATTCTAATTTTCATGCAATGTGTTTTTGTCCAATAATCCCACATGAAGCTTTATTAAATTTAAGGCATGCAAAATCCCATTTAATAATTCATAGTTTGTTATATTACAATGTCGAATTATTCCCTAAATTAAACAACTGAATATCACATTTATTTTTTTATTTGTTTTTTTGAGGTAGGGTCTCTCTCTAGCCCAGGCTGACCTGGAATTCATTATGTAGTCTCAGGGTGGCTTTGATCCTCCTACCTCCCGAGTACTGGGATTAAAGGCATGCACCACCAAGCCCGGATTATCACATCTATTAAAAACATTCTGATATAGGAAAAAAAAACACAGTTTTGGTTTCTGACACTTTGTAGAGTTCAAGAAGAGTAGCTGTAGTTCAAGCACTAGGCTGTCTGGGAGGATTTATTTCAAGGACCAGGATTGGCTGGGGTCAATGACTGTTTGCAAGTGTCAGTTTCTTGTTGGCTGTATGTGACCTAGATACTTTAGGGCCTTGACATGTGGGGCTTTTCATAAAGCTGCCTGACATTGCAGCTGCCTTCTGCAGAGAAAAGGATCCCAAATAGACAGTGCTCAGGATTGGTGCACCCACTTAAAAAATCAAATAATAGTGTTATTTATTACTACTATTTTTTACTAGGTTGATTAGAACAAAGTCAAGAATTCTGTTCACACTGAACAGAATTAAGCCCTACTCATTAAAAAAAAAGGAGGAAGAGGAGGAGGAAGAGGAGAAGGAAGAGGAGGAAAAGGAAGAGGGTGGAAGAAGAGGAGGAAGAAGAAGATGAAAGAAATTTGCACACATAACTTTAGCACTAATATATAGTGGTGATGAAGTGGTACATATTTTCCCTTTTATACAACCAAAATGCTCTGTTTTTCTTTCACATGCTTTTGTACAAAGTTATCAAGACCCTTCTGGTTCATCTACTTATGCTTCCATCTCTTTCATATCATGTTACTTACATAGGTGATAATCACACATTTTTTGCTGTTATTCAAGATACAAGTGGGCTGGAGAGATTGTTCAGTTGTTAAGGCACTTGTCTCTAGTTCCTAAGGCCCCAGGTTCAATTCCCCAGGACCCAGATAAGCCAGACCCACATGGCGGTGGCCCTGGTCTCTCTCTCTCTCTCTCTCTCTCTCTCTCTCTCTCTCTCTCTCTCTCTCTCTCTCTCTCTCTCTATCTCTATCTCTGATTGAAAATAAATAAAATAAAATATTAAAAATAATAAAAGAGATATAAGCAAAACTCATTTGACAGAGACATGCAGGGCATGTCATCACGACACAAACTAAGCCTCCTCTATGACATCCATATGCAAGATGACTCACTCTCATTTGCATAGTCACGCCCCCTTAAACTTCCATCATCTTCATTTACAAAAGGGTATTTGTCACTGAACAGATGATTCTGATCAAGAAATAACAGTTCATGGCTAAGTGGTTAAAGGCACTTGCTTGCTAAGCTTGCTGGCTTGTGTTCAATTCCCTAGTACCCATGTAAAGCCAGATACACAATGGCTTATGCTTCTGGAGTTTCTTTGCAGCCACAGGACGCCCTAAAAAGCCCCCCCCCCCATCTCTCCTTTCATCCCATTACAAATAAAATAAAAATAACAATTGATAGGTTTTCTCTGATATCTGTCTCAAATATACTGTAAAACATAAAGCAAGGGTTGATATGTTCAATTTTTTTCTTAATGCATGAATTATTGATCTTGGTTACAAAAACGGTTATGCTAAATGATTTTGAAATTATCCTTCATATCTGATATTAAAATATTCTAGAATCCTTCTTAATTTCCATGATTTCTCAGGGTCCCTCAAGTTGATCTCTGTGTTATTCAACACTTTTTTAATAATCTGAAATGTAACATCTGGTTGAGAATAAGTCTATTTTAAGCTAGTGAATTTATTTTTTAAAGTTTTATGTGTTTACACATTGTTGGCAGTTTCTACATGTTTTCTCTTAAATTTCTTATGATATATTAGGATGTTTCTTTGTTTTTAATTAACACTAAGTGATGAATTAGCAAGTGGAAGTCAAAGGAGCAAAGGACTAGAAGAGGGAGAAGTGATGAACACATTGTTTTCCTCTATGAATACATTTTATTACAGCATCAAGTCAAATGGTAACTCTCAACAGATGGGTCCTTAGAACTTTTTTTCTGGGAAAACATTCTATGTGTGAATTTCAGCTTTAAGAAGTTAAGAGTTTTAGATATCTTCAGGACAAACAAGTCAACAGAGATTCCAGTCTTCTGAAATATTTAATTATTCCCAAGAGTCAGTCTCCAATTCCTCAAAGAAAAAACCTAAAGTCTAGCTTCCAAGAAAAATTTCACATGAAGATTTTATAAATACCTTCATATTTCAATAAATTTACATGTCATCACCATTGAAACATCCATATATCCAGCAAATGATAACACTTTATTGGTCAGCAATAACTTGTGTTCTATGTGCTTCTTTATATACATTTACATATATGTTTGGAATTATGGTTATATGCATGCTTGCAGAGACCAGAGGACAACCTTGAGTGTTTTTTAAAGATAAATGTTGATTTCTTTGAAGGAGAGATAGGAGACAAATACACAGAAAGACAATGAGGGAAAGGAGAGAGAGAGAGAGAAGGAGGAAGAAGAGAAGGAGGAGGAGGAGGAGGAGGAGAATGGGCATGTGAGGGCATCCTGTCATTGGGAACAAACTTCAGAAGCATGCACCACTTTGTGCATCTGTTTTTATGGGTACTAAGTAATCAAAGCTAGGCTATCAGGCTTTGTAATCAAGCACCACTGAGCCAGCTCTCCAGCCCTCCATCTCTCTTGGATATGTTTCCTTTCATTTACCTGAAGCTCACCAGTTAGGCAGGACTGGACTACATAGTGAGCTACAGGGATCCTCCAGTCTCTATATCCCCAGCACTTGGATTCTAGGTGCTTGCTGTCACACCTACAATATTTTTATGAGTCCTGGGGATTGATCATCTGTCCTCATGCTTATAAGGTAAGCACTTAACCCATTGAGGTATAACCTCAATGCCGTAAGGTATTATTTATTATTTTTTCTTCTCTGATTCATTTTATGGTCTTTATTTTTACTTTTGTAGATCCTTGATATTATAAGCATTAGATAAGTAAATTTTGCTAGGCTTCTTTATGATAAAGTACTCCTTCTTGCTAGTCCGGATTAAGAGTTCAAGTTGAAACATATCAACAAGGCAGGTATCATTGCGCAAGAAAACAAAGCAACAAATACACCAACAAACAAAAAAATACAAAGATCAGTAATGCTAAGAAAGATGGAAATTTCAAGTTTATATAACCTTATCCAAAAGTACTATGATGTGGTCTTGGAATGGAATCAACTGTGTTGGTAAGGAAGATTGCACACAGCACAGATAACTATTGGCTCTATCCATTTTTTATTGTCAACTAATCTTTTTTATTTTAATTTTAAGTTTATATAATGGAATATTTAAAATAAATATGATACATTTGTGATTACAGACCATCATATATATTAAAACAGTATATAATTTTGCAAACATTAGGCCTTTGAATTAACTGTGAGATGGTACCCAGGTATAACGACTGAAAAACACTGTCTCATGATCCAAAGCATTTCTTTTTGAATTTCATATCCTTTTCTGATATTTTTTCCCTGCCCCCCACAGGCTCTTATAATCTTTCCACCTCCTTTTCCAAAAGTTCCCTGATTCCTGGTGGGTGAATTTTAAGTCTGTTTTAGTGTTGAGCTCCTAGCTGCTTCTTAATTTCTGCTTTGGAACATTTTGAGTGTCATCGGTGTCTGGTCTCCAACACCCTGGCACAGGTTGTCCTTGGTTTCTGGTCTCCATCACCCTGGCACAGGTTGTCCTCAGTGTCTTGTCTCCATCATGCTGGCACAGGTTGTCCTCAATGTCTGGTCTCCATCACTCTGACACGGGTTGTCCTTGGTTTCTGGTCTCCATCACTCTGGCATAGGTTGTCTTCAGAGTCTTGTCTCCATCACCCTGGCACAGGTTGTCCTTGGTGTCTGGTCTCTGTCACCTTGCCACAGATTGTCCTCAGTGTCTGGTCTCCATCACTCTGGCACAGGTTGTCCTTGGTCTCTTGTCTCCATCACCCAGGCAGAGGCTGACCTAGGTGTCTGTCTCCATCACCCGGCACAGGTTGTATGGCTCCTGTGGTAGCAGCACTTTTGCTCATCTTGCCACCTCCTCTGTGGTTTCACCTGGGCTCCATGATATGCTAAGGAGTGGTTCATCTCCTGCCAGGAAGTCAGCTTTCAGTTCTGGCCTTGGTGGAATTGGGATATTAATGGTTCTTGCTAACTTCTGAAAAATGAAAACAGATTCTCCATAGGAGTCTGGGATCAGCATAGGTTAAATGAGATAAGAATTTAGTGAGATTATCAAGGGTGTAAACCTTTAAGCCCCTGGAGTCCAGATTCTTGGTCTTCAGTTCACACTGAATGGCTGATAAAACCTTGTTCCAATGCTCACACATGACAGCAAAACAAGAAAGATGCACGTGAAAGTGAAGGCACTCACCAGCAAGCAAGACAGGTAACAGGTGGAAGGAAGGGAGAAAGGCTCACTCTTGGGAAAGGACTTCCTCCTTCAGGAAAGAATTTGACCTGGATCCCAGTTCCAGCTAAGGATTCCTTGCCAATATGTGGATCTCTTAGCAAATCAAAGAGCCTTTGATTTACCCACCTAGGCTGAGTACCACTATTACTGATGGTACTTCTTGTCAGGCTGGTCACTGTCATAGAGCCATTTCCCCTGCTTTCTCCAAACATGGTTGGCCTATTCCCCTGGAAGCTCATCTAGCACATTCCAGCACTATACTTGTTAACCATCTGGAAACTGGCTTCCTTCCAGATTCCAGTTGGGTCTCTTGATGTAGTGTGTCAGCAGCCTGTGGTGTCTTCAGGAATACTATCTTCTCTTTTATCTCAGATGGGTAATCAAATGCTTTGACAGAAGCCTGTTTTGTTTTGGGGAATTTGTGGGTCTCCCTGATTAACAATTCAATGTGGGAAGTTACCCATGATTTCAGGTATTGGGAGTTACAAGCCAGGACCATTTGTGTTAAGGTTAGGATTCATCCCACACTGTTCAGGGCCCTTCTTTGGAGGGTCATAACTTTAGCTTACTGCCCAAGACTGTCATACCAATTCATTTTAGGTTAAGTTTTGTGTATATCTCCCCCTTCCCATTCCCTACCAGCAACCCCTTTGAACCCTATTTTCTGCCTCTCCAGTTGCTTGTCAGATTTGCTTGCTATTGAAGCTGAACCTGATAAGGAATTGCAGATGAGGGAGTGTTGTAGTCAGCCACACACCTCTGGGATGAATCTTCAAACCAGGCACAGTTTTGGGGAGGAAAGTATTTGTTGAAACTACAGATAGAGGGGAAGTTCCATAACAGCGGAAGAGGCTGGCCTTCATTCACAGGTCTGAGCAGAGAGAAAAACCTATCACCTACACCACAAACACTGAACAGAGAACAGGCAGGAGGGCCAAAGAGAATTTCTTCTCCTTTATATAGGCTTAGGATAGGGTCTTACAACCCTTCCCCAGACTTAATGGCTTCCTGAGTCTCTGGAATTTCCTTCCTGAACTGCCCACACAGCAAAGGATGCTTACTTCTAGCTTCTTTGAGGGGCTGCCTTCCTGTAAACATCCTCAGAGACCCACCCAAAATAATTAAAAGATCAAGTTGACAATAAAGCCTAACCATCACAGGGAGAATATGAGGTGTTAGTCTTTGTGTTCTTGTTTAAGTTCATTGAGTATGATCTGTTCCAAGTCCATTTACTTTCCTAAAAATTTCATTATATCATTTTTCCTTACTGCTGAGTAGAATTCCATTGTGAATATGTACCACAACTTTGATACCCATTCGTCCAGTGATGGGCATCTGGGTTCATTTCATTTCTTAGCTATTATGAATTGAGCAGCTATAAACATGTTTGAGCAAATGTTTCTGTATTGAAGAGAGGAGCCTTTAGGGTAGATACATGTCCAGTAGAGGTATATCTGGGCTAGTTAGTAGCTCTATTTTCATCTTTTTCAGGAGCATCCACACTGATTTCCATAGGGTTTGCACAAGTTTGCATTCCCTCTAGCAGGGACTGAGGGTATCTTTTGCCTGAATCCTCACCATTAAAAAGCTATACTTTACAATGACTGCCATTCTTGATAGAGAATGTTGGGCTCTCATGTTTTTTTTTTTTTTATTTGCATTTCCCAGATAATTAAGAATGATGAATTTTTTTTAAAGTGAGAATTGACCCTTTGCCCTTCCTCCTTTGTGAATTGCCTGTTTAGTTCGCTGCCCATTTTTGTGAGTGGATTGTTTCATATTTTATTACTTGATTTTGGATTTTTTTTTTTTTTTGGAGAGGGAAGTGTCTTTGTTTCCAAGTGATCTGTGATACTGAAGTACTGTCATATAGAATGTGACAACATTTAACCTTTTATCCCTTAACCATTTGTCTTACCCCACTCACTTCAGATTCCTTAGTGCAGGTAGTGCCTGGCACTGAGTTGTACGTGACAATGACATAGACAAGCAATAAACCTATTGCAAAATATGCATCAAAAATGAGTGATGAGAATAATCTTAACAGAAAAAATTACAATCTGGGATGAATACTCTTATACGGTATTGTTGGGGTTCAGGAAAGAATCCTTGAACCAAGAACCCTGAGTTTGTGTCTGCTTCTAACCAAACAATTGGATAAAGCAAGCCTGAGAAGGATAATCATTGAATTTCCACCTTTATTGAGGGATACATAAAAGTAAGGGGAGGAAAATGGATACACCCATGTGGTTCAAGAACCCTTGTGATGGGCCTAGAAGAAACATGAAAAGAGATTTAGAGAGGAAAGAGAAGAAAGTTCAGAGTCCCTGGCATGTGGAGGAAGGAGAGGATAGAGCTCATGTGTGAGTAGGGTCTTGAGGGTTCTCCCCTCTTCTCAGCCCAGCCAGCTAGAGGAGGGAGACTTAACAGAACCTGTAAATCCAGGAGTGATGAATGCAGGTAAGAGTCCTTGTCCTCCCTGGTAAGCACATTTATTACCTTATTGTGGTGGGCCATACCTTCTGGCTCAGGTGAGCCAGAATGAGGGCATATTGGTCTGGGCTAGGGGCTGGGCTTAATCATGTACGATTTCAGGATCAGATTTAAATTCTAGGAAATGGGACCTCTCTCCCTTTAAGAAGCTCAGGTTTTTCACAGAACAATAGGACTAAGGAATTTCTTTAGGCAAGAGATAAGTAGAAGTCAGATTCTTCTCTGGCAAATTGGAGAGTGCAAAGTTAGGCCCAGAGATGTTTTTTTTTTTTGTTTGTTTGTTTGTTTTTGTTTTTGTTTTCAGGAGTCCAGTCACCCAAAGTTCCTCAATACTGCTTATTTAGTGTAGGGGAGCTAGTTTTGTTTTTATATTTCTCTTTAATAAATTTGTTTTTATTTATTTTTCAGCAATTGGCTTAGAGATGATTTTCCTAAAGCTGTGAAAAGCATAAAAATATGATAAGTAGGTCAAGCTGAAGTTAACATATTGAGAATATGTAGACAATGAGATCAAAGTGTGT
Source organism: Zapus hudsonius (assembly GCA_004024765.1). Lineage (NCBI taxonomy): Eukaryota > Metazoa > Chordata > Mammalia > Rodentia > Dipodidae > Zapus > Zapus hudsonius. The sequence goes on along the minus strand of PVHP010007373.1, from coordinate 33,012 downwards.
ATTAGGCAGGGTTTTCCAAAGATACAGAACTGATAGAATGAATTATATTAAAAAGGAGAATTTAGTGGATTAGGTTACAGTAGTCTAACAATAGCAGTCTAAGGGCCCAAGAGTTAAGGAATCTGGTAGCTGCTGCTCACTACACACAGCTGAATGCCTCAGCAGTCCCTGTCTACCACTAAAAGCCCAAAGGCTTCCTAGAGAGCTGTGGGTCTTCAGTCCACACTGGACGGCTGAGAAAACCTGTTCCAATGCTGACAAATGACAGTGAAATAGGAAAGATTCATGTAAAAGTGAAGGCACTCGCCAGCAAGCAGGACAGGCGCCAGGTAGGAGGAAGGGGCTCTTTTCTCCCAGAGGGCTGTCCACTCTGAGGAAAGACTCATTCTTGGGAAAGGACTTCCTCTCTCAGTTAATCCTTCCTGGAAGCAACCTTCAGAAACCCAACCAAGAGGAATGCCTGTGGATTCCTAATCTGATCAAGTTGAGAATAGAATTTAAAGATCACAAAGGGATAATGAAGAAGGAAGAGTTAAAGGACCACTAGAAGGTTCATGTGGTTGGTGAGTAATATTCTATATTAGTTATGCTAATTTGGCATGTCTCTCTTCATCAAAACTGCCAATGCAGCATATTCAGACCATGTCCAGAAACAAACAAACAAAAGTAACAACAAAAAACATTATTGTTTGTACAATATGCAGAACTAGAAAACATAAAAATACTTGGGGAAGAGCTTTACCAACAACAGCATGGAACATTCCTGATTGTGAGCTGAGAAACCTTTATTTTCCCTTGATTGGCAGATCTAGAACCAGTACCACATTATGTTTAAAGACTATGCCGATACCTTTTCTTTCATAAATACAAATTAATTCTTGTTTCTTTTGGTTTTATTGAAACACAAAATGATCCTTCCATCATTTAATCTAAGAAGGTAGGAATATCTTTGCCCCCATTACATTTGGTGTTTTCTGGTATATTTTTATTATGAAAAGAATAATGTCTTGCACAGTGAAATAGAAATGGGAAAAGCTAGATTCTTGTAGTCTAGGTTAGAAACTGAGGCCCAGAAACAACCAGTGCTACCTCACCCTGGCATGAATTTTAAGAATGGAACTCATGTCTGATCAAGACTCATTCAAGAGACTTACTAAAAACAGCCACAGTATCCCCTGATCCAAAGTTAGCAAACTGCCCCCTTTACTACCCAGGTGGGCTGGTCCTGAAGCCTGCCCCTTCAAATCCAAACAGCCATGTCTTCCATTTGCTTACCTGAATGGGATAAAATAATACATTTTCTACATTATAAAGGCCGCTTTGGCCCTTCTTCCTGTCTCTCTCTCTGCCTGCCTCTCCTTGGTCTGATTATAGGGACACACATGAGTCTGGCCTCCCCCCTCCCCAGCCAGGCTGTGTGTGGGGGGGTTTGAAGAACAAAATATTGTTTCTCGATCTGGATGACTTTTCTGCTTGCCTCTGCTCTCAGTTTGCAGTACCTTCTCACGTTGATTACATGTATGATTTTCCTCTGGTCTCTAAATCTACCATGTACATATTTCCCTTTTACTCCAGGTCAATCCTGTGAGTGATTTCTCAAACTCTAGACCTGTTACCTATGTAACTTCTCTAAACTGGGCATATCCATCGGGATTACTCTCTCTACTACTCATTTCTCATCGAAATTTCTTGGTTTCTATTTTGATAGCTTCCCTCTGCTCTACCTCCTTAAGCACCCACCATTGGTTACCCTCTTAACTTCCTTCCACTGGGAAGCACAAGGGAGATACTATGTGTGTTTCTTCTAAATCCCCCCTACGAATGCCCCTAAATTCTATTCCATGTGCTATGGCTCTATTCCTGTCTTTCCTTGAGAGCCTCAAGATCTCTTATGAACTATCTTCCTCATGCTTGTGCTCTACTTGTCTTTCCTCTTAAAGGAACCTTATGAACTATGCAGTGTTTTCCAACTGAGTGCCTGCTTTTTTCTTCCCACAAGTATATGGTTCTGCTGGCGCCTTCTTTCTAGATCCCAATTTCCCTTCAATAAACCCCACCATTTATGATTTCTCTCTAAATAAACTTAATAGCTCATAATTTATTCTTCTTGAGTTCATTTTTATCAATACTTTGTTAAAAGTAGAACAGAATATAAAATTGGGGTTCATAAACTTGGGGGACCTCTCCTGAACTCCAAAGTCCTGTATCTATCATTAGAAAAGTCCCCTTTGCAAAATGCCAGTGAGGCTGAGTGGGAATCTTCAATGACAAGAAATGCCAGAATGTAGCTGATTGAGTTTCTAACATTGTACATAAACTATTACTAGTAATCATACCTATGTCCTGTCATCCTCTCCATGGATTAGTGACTTGAATGAAATCAGTGACTCTGAGTATCCTAGGAAGACATGGCTTCAAAGGCAGTGTCTCCACAGCAGCAGCTGCACACTTGTGATGCTGTCACCCTGCCAATACCTTTCTTTGAAAATAAAACAAAAATCTGTTTTTGGCTTGTAGCTCCCTGCCAACAATATCATCTTGATTAAAGTAGCAGTTTTTCCCCTCCTTCTCCCTTCAAGATAAGACTGAATGTTTTTATACAATCTGGAGTGAATCACCTTAGGGATTAGTCATCAAAAAATACATATTATAAACTCTTTTATGTTAAAGCATAGTGTTAAATATATAGCAGCTTGCAGTACCACCCACCTTGTTGTTAGTAAAGATAGAAAGACGTTTAAAAGCACGAGGCAATAAACACCACCTGCTTTTAAAGTGCAAGGATCCTGACATTTGCATTGCTGTTTGTGTTTAAAGTCTGATATTCACACAGAATTGCGTTGGTATTTGAAAACAGATTGACTTTTAATATAGTACACCAAATGCAAAAATTGTAAAGAAATAAGATGTATCTCTATATTTCTACACACCTTGTAAATTTCAGAAAAATTGAAAACAAAAATATTAAAGTAGATTTTGTGAATGACTTAACTATAGCTGGTCTATAAACAAGACATTTTGAAACAACCCGATAATATTTGAGTGTAATGTTCTTTTGAAAATCATAATGGATCCATGAAATTTGGGCATTAAGATGATTTATGAAATGAAAATTTGTTATGATGTATTTTAATGTACTTTGTTCTCTTGAAAGATGTGAATACACTTGTTTTTCTCTCTCCTTGCTCTACATTGTCTCAAATCACCACCATCACACATACTGCAAATGTGACCTAGTGCTTCCACTTCTTAGCACAAAATTTTGTCGGGGGCTGAAGAGATGGCTTAGCGGCTAAGGTGTTTGCCTGCAATGCAGAAGGACCAGAGTTCCATTCCCCAGTGCCCATATACAGCCAGATGCACAAGAGGGCGCATGTGTCTGGAGTTCATTTGCAGTGGCTTGGAGGCCCTGGTGCGCTCATATTCTCTCTCTCTCTCTGTCTCTCTCTCTGTCTCTCTCTCTCTCTCTCTCAAATAAATAAATAAAATATTTAAAAAAAATTTTGTCGGACACTTGTTCTTTACCACTGGATATTTTAGTATTTCATTCTTTTTCTCTAAAAGAGAGCTTGAGGTAATATTTATTACCTAGGGCTGTGTGAGTGTTTAATTTTACTTTATTTTTTGGCCTGACAATTAATTTCCCTAGGATAAATTCTTACAGCTATAGAAAGAGTCAAATCAAATGAAAGCTTCCATATATATATATATATATATATATATATATATATATGGAATTTTTTGAGGTAGGGTTTTCTCTAGCACAGGCTGATCTGGAATTCATTATGTAGTCTCAGGGTGGCCTCAAATTCATGGTGATCCTCCTACATCTGCCTCTTGATTGCTGGGATTAAAAGAGTACACCACCAAGCCTGGCCTATAGCTATTATTTTATTCTTCAGTTCTTGGGATTGAATGCAGAACCTTGGATCTGCAAGTGCTCTTCCATTAAGCTATATTCTCAGTCCAAGAAGACACTTTCTTAAAAAACCATACAATGTCACCATACTTACTACACCTGTGAAATTAAATTCCAATAGCCTATCTACAGTACAGATCTGTTACCATTACTAACATATATTTGATGTGTCTTCACATATTGAGTAAGGACAATAGTATGTTAGTACTGTCTAGCACAATTAAAATCTTTGCCTCTTTATAATCTCAAAGTATTTTATTGAAATACAGAATAAAAGTCTGTGTTATAGTTTACTTATAATAGTGACTTCAGTTTTTAAATGATAACTATGTCATATTCCAGGTATCGCTGGTTTTCTCAGTATACTTATTTTTAATCTTTAACATTTAGTTTTGTAGAGTATTACACTTGATTCAAATGAGCTGTTGTCTTTTATGTAAATGAAATATCAAAGAATATATTTTCATTTTTAATGAGGGTGACTGATAAAAAAGAAAATCAGGAGGACACTGAGCTCTGATATAGTTTAATGTGCTTTTCATTTGTGGAAGAGTAAAAACACAATTATATAAAAAGAAAATAAATGAAAGTTAAAAACAAAAACAAATACATGAGGACTATACCAATCGAAATAATACACATCATTATAATATATTCAATTTAACACTCAATAAAAAAGCAACATTCTTTAACAAAATTTTCATTTCTTTGTTTTTAAATATGAGGTGATGATAAATATGCATTGTTTGGTGTTGCTTGTGAGAAACAAACTTTCCAGTCTCTTCAATACTTGAATTTTTTCCATTGCTGAAATTATACAGTGATGTGAACCCTCTATCACACTGCTTTATCTTGGTCTTTCAATGGTACCTAGCTGTTTAAGTATTGTAGCAAATCACAGTATTTTAAAACTACACATTGTCTAGCTTTTCTCCTAACAATTGTTTTCTGGAGTTTTAATATATCTTTACAAATATTCAACACTCATTGATTGCAGATCAATGCAGCCATACATAGATGTACGACATAACCAGACAAGACAAGTTGTATGTACGCTCTGCTGTATCACTAACAAATGTCTTGCATCATAACAGTGCTAAGAAACAAATATCTTGCTCTATTATATGTTTCTGAAATCCAGGCAGAGAATGGATGTGAACTGTTTATCAACGATCTCATGGTCAAGGTTATTAATGTTGAGTTCAACAGAGTACAAAATTTTCTACTGGAATAGATCCTCACTATGCATTTTACTTTTTGATAAAGCAGTAAAAAAGTGTTTACATTACAACTTTGTTTATTGATATAATTTGCACAATGTATGTATGCTTGTATGTAAGATATTTGCTTTTAATATTTTACCCTAAGAACATTGTCCCATCATCTTTTGTTACCCCTGTTCTCCCTCCAATATTATCTATATAGTTTTTAAAAATATTTTATTTATTTATTAGCAAGCAAAGAGATGAGAGATAGAGAGAGAGAGAGAGAGAGAGAGAGAGAGAGAGAGAGAGAGAGAGAGAGAGAGAGAGAGAGAGAGCGCACACCAGGGCCACCACCTTGTGTGTCTGGCATATGTGGGTACTTTGGAATTGAACCCGGGGCCTTAGGCACTGGAGGCAAGTGCCTTAACCTCTGAGCCATCTCTCCAGCCTTCTATATTGTTTTAATAATTAGGTATGACATAAGACATCGGTAAAGTAAGAAGTCTTGTCATAGTCACTTGACATGAAATTGATCTAACAAGTTGATGATCACTCCATCCCACAAGCCACTGTAAGCACAGCATCTATTCCTTCAAGGTTGACATCAATATGATTAATGGCATCAATATGATTCATGGCTTCATCAATATGATGTAAACAATAAGTTGATTTAGTCTATTGAACACACCAAGTTTCAAGCTGCCTTTTAAAATCAACAATATCCAACATCCAATCCCTGCATTATTAATTTTTTGAACAATTGTTTGAAGTCACTCAAGACACAACTTAATTTGAGCTGATTTTATATGAAATAGGCTATGAATTTATACAGTGGTATGTTTTAATGCATGCTTAAAATGTATTATTCTTATTAAATAGAGCCATAAAGCTGATCTCTAAACAAATTTTGTATAGTTCCTATGTGGAAAAGCATTTCTTTAACTTACTGCTATTACATTTTTATGGTTAAATGTCCACTTATTTGTATATTTTTAAATAACACACATGCTTTTTTTACCTTTTATGTGTAATATAGTTTGTTTGCCTATCAAGTGCCTTTGAAATTATAATTTTTAAAGTAAGTACAAATTATCAAGCATATAAATATTTTTAAAAAGATTAAATACTATCTTTGTTTGGGTTTTAATTGTTTGTAAGAATATGGTAAATAACTGCCTAAATAACTAAATAGGAACTAAAGAGCAGAGCATATTCACAACAGTGGTCAAATACTGAAGAGAAATTCAAATATCATTAAAAACCATACTTAGGCATATGTACTCCATCTACAAATATATATCTAAATTTATTTTTCCTCTTCAGAAATGCAAGAAAACTCTTCTGAATTAAAATTAAAAATATTACCACTAAAATCAGAAAAAAATATTCAAAAATTATAATTCTTGTCAGGATCTCATCCATCGGCCTAAGGTTGGTTGGTAAGGTTAGATGGGCCACATCTCTCTCGTTGTATCCTGAAAAACACAAACACATTAGGCTTATCCTGAGTTGGTTGAATGGCTGTGGCAATGGGTCCCTTGTTCATCCCGTCCTTCTCTGCAGGGTTCCATATGGATCCTCCACAATATGACTGTGGTGGCTCATCTCTTGCCATGGTCTCATCTTTTGGCCTGCTGTCGGGTGGTAGGGTTGTATGGGCCACAGCTCACTCGCTATATCCTGAAAAATACAAATACAATCTCCGTTGGAGAGTTAGAACAGTATAGGTTAACAGATATAGACCATTCTGGATTTCCTAGTTTCTATTTTTAGTAGCCTCCCTGTCAGACGTTCGTATAGTGCATCTTTTCTTGGGTGCCCAAGAGTATGGGATCCGGTGCATCTTGCCCTAAATCCCCATTTCCAATCAAAGGTTCCCCCTCACTGAGTGGAATATTTAGCCGAATTTAATGGCTGTTGATTGACTCCCCCAGGCCCAGGCTCCTTCATTGCATAATTGCTTCTTTCTTGGTTTGCTGTTCTCTCGCAGTAGGAACTGGAGGAAAGCACAGGGAGGTATCGACATGATTTGGATATAAACAAGAGTAGAACATTTTATGTGTCTCTATATATTGGTGTCTGTTCATATCTGTCATCTATCTATCTATCTATCTATCTATCTATCTATCTATCTATCATCTATCTATATCTATATCTATCTATCTGTATATAATTAATATACCTCTAATGTCACCATTTTATAAGTATTTTGCTATTTATTTTCATTATCAGTATATGTCATATTTATCTACTTCTTAACAGTTTTACTGATGAAGTTCGCACTATCATTCAGTGATTACAATGCTATACGCCATATGCTTTAGTTCTCAAATTACTATTCATTTAAAGTTACTTATTGCGCCTCTTTCCCCTACCCAGTGACTGTAGAGTTCATGTACTTAAGATTGTATTTCAGGAAAAACATTGAGTTAATGTGAAATATATGTGTGCGCTCTTTAATTGCTTTAGTATTAATATCTCAGTTTCTGGGATGGTTAGCGAAAGTCATTTATTGAAAGGAAAACAAAAGAGAGATGGAATGTATCAAATTTTATAACTTATCCCCTTATGTAAATATATAGAATTTTTGAAAGAATGTGCACTATTCCTGGAAAACCATTTGATTTCTTGCCTAAATTATTGAAAAATAATAATGTAACCCTAGTATCTTTATGCCAGAATTTTCAGCACTCACAAGTGGGTATATACAGTGCCTGAGACATTTTCAATATATGCTGTAGGTAGTAAAAGAACTGACTCCTACATTCCATCCAAGATTACTCAACACACTTATTTGACATATTTTTAGTGCTCCTTTCTGACAGTACTTTATTGACAAATGCTACCTTTATCATACACTCCATTGCTTGGTGAGCACAGAAATGCTAAAGAGTGAATAATTCATCTTACAACTTTCTACATTGCCTTGTTCAAAAGAAAATTTGTAGAGAAGATGATGGTATGATCTTTTGAAACGTACTCAATCAATGACAGTTCCATTATAAAGCTGACAACTCCACATACAAGCTAAAGTCTTGGCAACATCCAAGATTGCACTTTTCTAAAAATGTGTTCATATGACAGCAAAGAGTCTGGAATGCTCTAAAATATTTGATTGTCTCTCTCATTTAGAGAAAACTAATTTTGTTTGCAGCAAAATAGCAAGGATGAAGGTTTATCAAAACTGCGGTTGTGTTGTATCTGAAAAGTTTGAAGGAGATCTGTGAGTTTCATTTTTCTTTTTCTAAAGAAAAAAAATTATGAAAAAACAGAAAATCAGTGAGTGTATGGAGTACTTGCCAAGCAGAAGATGTAAGAAAGGTCATGTATGTAATATTGCACAACATGTTAAAGCCTTAATGATGGTGACTTGCAGCTTCAGGTTGAAAAGGTGCTTATTGACAGAAATGTTAGATGACACTGGTAGATGTTGAAGTAAACCGTCGTTCCTTCCATGTAATGCACTGTGAGCTGTGTTCTTATTGCTGTCACCCATCTCCAGCAGTTGTAGCCTCCTCATGGTTATATTCTGAAAAACCCTAAAAGACAAACAAGGCCAACTTTACATAGAGCTTCTGTCGCTTGGTGAAGCCATGCCTCACTTTCTATCTGTAACTGATTCAGATTTTACTCTGTCTCATAAGACTCTAATCAAGACTCTAGTTAGTACAAAAGACAAACTTGAGTGCTCACATTAAAACACACATGCAGAAGGGGTTTCAGAAAAGCGTTTTGTAAGACTTACTTTGCTGTTAAAACTCAGAGAAGACTGATTTGTTCAACATGCCTGAACAGAATGGTGATAGTAAAAAGAAAAGAAATTATAAATTAGAAGAACATAATATTCATTGAAAAGAAGTGTTCTAGAAAGGTGAGGCAGGAGGATAACAGCCAGGTCTGTTATTTAGTGAATTCTAGGATAATCTGTGCTACATAGCCACAGCCCAAATAAACACAGTAGAAACCTTAGAAGATGGCTCAGCAGTTAAACATGCCTCCTCTGCTCGTTAGCACCCAAATGAGTTCTATTCTCAGCACCCACATAAAAACAGATGTGAAGTAGCACACACTTCTATATTCCTAATGCCAATGGGAGTGAGAGCCTGGAGTCTTCCAAAACTCAAGGGAAATCAAGGCCATTGCTAGTAACGAGAGAGACCATGCCTCATAGAAGATTGAAGAGAGAGGATCAAACCCTTGAGGTCAGCCCCTGACCCCCATATCACACTACAGCCTGTGCATATACACATCATGTACCCATAGGTGCATATAATGCACAAAAAATGTTTTTTAAAAGGATTTTAAGAAGGTATAAATTGATTCTAGATAATAAAATAAAATTATGTTTTACTTATATACAATATATAGTGCATATAAATTCATTGTGAATGATGAGTTCACTAATTAGCACAATGAGAACAATACACAGAATGACTCTCAGTGTACAGCGCTCTTTTAAGACATTATTTTGACCTAATTCTGTTCAATGCAAACTAAAGACAAAGAACTAAACAGTGTTCTTTAGTATACACCCAAAATCTCTCAGAGAAAAATAAAATGAGTAATTTTTTCAATGCTTAGATATAGAAGAGTTCAAACTAAGCAGTGGTTGGTTTACGTGGAGATTGAACTTTTCTCATTCCACGTTTTCTCTTTAAAGAATGAACTTTTAGCTGAAAGAAGTAACTTCGGTGATTAGCTTTGTATAGTCAGTCAAACACAGATCTTGGGAGATGTGCATCAAGGCAACACCATGAGAAATCAGAAAAAGGGCAAAGTTATGTTTAAATCATCATTTTATACCAACTGGAGTACCATGATCCATGATTCGTGTTTTGTCCTCATACAGTAAGGTCAACTTTTCCCAGTAAATCAACAGATTTTAAATGTGAGAAAACCTTGGGATTTGAATTCTTTTTCTTGGAAAACGTCCTGTAGTAATAAAATATATTTTAATAATAATAGTAAAATATAGCAGTATGTGTTTATAAAACTCAGAGTTGTTTGTGTATGATGTATTTTTCTTATCATTTTGCAAGAATACTTCTCAGAGGCAATTTAGGGAAAAGAGGTGAACTTTGGATCACAATTTAGAAAGTCATGCTAAGGAAAGTATGCCCACTAAGACTTCCCTGTTTATGATGTCAGGAACTCATAGAATCCGGTCACATGACTTGATTATGAGAGCTTGTGGAAACTCTGGTCACATCATATGACAGCAGGAGCTGGTAGAATCTGGTTAGACCACAGCAAATTCCAAAGGTAGGGTTTGCCAGCCAGCTGAGGGGAAAATGTCAGGAAAAGATCCTTAAGACCTATCCCTTGTGGTCTACATCAGCAAGCCAGGCCTGATGGTCACATTTTATCTAACATTCAGGAGGCAGATATAGGAGAATTGCTATGAGTTGGAGGCTGGCCTGAGACTGAATTCCAAGTCGGCCTGGGCTAGTGAATGACCCTACCACAAAAGACAATACAAAACAAAACAAAAATCATCACAACCTGAAAACCAAGGGTTCAAATGCATAAGCTTAATGACTCTTATTAAAACCAGAAGAGTATTTATTTGTCATCTTTTTTGTTACTATGACAAAAGCTCTGTGATAACTATGTGATAAAGAGAAAATATTAAGCTCATGATTCTGGAGGTTCCAGTCCAAAGTTGGGTGGTTCATTGGCATTGGGTCTCTGGCAAAGAAGGAACACCACGGTGGTCATGCATGAGTAAGAAGGCAGCTTATATCACAAGCCAAGAAGAGGAAAATCTGAGATATCAAAGTATCACAGTTCCTGTAGAAGACACATCCCTGTTGACCTAAGTATAATACCAAGAGCCCCTTCTCTTATAAAGATTTAAGCAGCTCCAATAACACTACCCTGGTACCAAGGTTTGAATACACATACCTTTCTGAAGCATTTATGAAAACAAAAGAAATGTACAACCCCAAGTAGAAGCCTAATGAAAACCATGGATTTTTATTAATTTTTAAGTTGGTACATCAATTTTAACAAATGCAGCAAACTAATATGAGAAGTTAATAATAGGAAAAACACTATATAGGGGTATATGTCAGAAATAATCTGTAATTTCTGCTTAATTTGTAAATCTAAAAGTACTATAAAAAGTAAATATATCCTTCATAAAATACAATATTACACTCTGAGAAACATGTAGAAAATATCCAGCATAGTCTTTATGACATAGGCTTCTGCATAATATGTGTGGCCTATTTTTTCTTTACTAAGTAAAATAATGAACAGTATAGTTATTTTGTTTAATTCTTTAATGTTCAATCAAGGTTAGGTGGTGTGGTGGTTTGAATCAGATGTCACCAATAAACGCGTGTGTTTTGAATGCTTGATTCTCAGCTGATCCAATTTCCTAGGTGAAGACTCGCTGGAGGCTTGTTGGGGACAGGTTTGGTGTATATACAATTTTTAGATGTGTCTTCATATCCAAATTGTTAAATTTTTCTTGATATACAAATTGCTAAATCACCCTTGCCAGAGGATGGCTCACTTTCTAGCTCCTGCTTCCCACCTGCTCTGGCAGAAGTGATGTCCAGCCATGCTTTTCCCTTTCATCATGTGTTTCCTCTTCTGCAAATTCCCCTGAGTCATGGTGGGTGAGTTTAACTTTTGCATAGTTATTAGGTTTTTAAGAGTATCTGGATTTGTGTTTTGGACAATTTTGGGCAATCTTGGTGTCTATCTCCGTAATCCTTCCCTAGGATATCTGCCTTGCTGTGGGAATAGCTCTTTTGTTCATCACACCACTTCCTTAGAGGTTGCTTTAGGGCTCTAAATGGTGAGTTTGAGGTGGTTCGTCTCCTGGTTGGTTGCCCCCATCAACTCAGGTCCACTTGGTGGAGTTAGGTTGTCCACTGTTCTCATTGATTTCTGATAAATACAAACAGAATCCCCTGTGGAGAGTAAGATCATTATTAGTCAATTGAGACAAATATTGCTAGTTTGGTGAGCATTTGAAGGGTGTAGCCTTTCTGATGACCTTTGGTTAGGGAGGACTTCCCCTTGGAGATTGGGTTCTTGGATCTCCAGTCAAGGGTTCCCTGCCACTGAGGGAATCACAAGTCTCATTTGTAGAAGGGTGTGGCCCAGGTACCTTATCCTGACTTGACTATTTCTTGATATTTAAGTTGTTAAATATGAGATATTTTGCCTGGATAGAAATGCAATAACTTCATGACAGCTGCTTCTTGTATTGTTTTCTACTCATTCTAATAAGTTTATTGGTTCATATTTAGGATTCTGGGACTATTGAGTACCGTCACCTGTCTACTTTCTATACTAAAATGGGACCTTTAGACCAAGGATGTGCAAAGTGGATCAACATCATGAAAGCAATTTTATAGAAATTTAGATTCTAAGCCTACTTAAAACCAATGAATCAATTATTTACAGAGATGAGCCCTAGAAATGTCTGTTTTAATAATTACAGATTATTTTAAGTTGAGAGCCTTCTAGAGAATTAGGTGTGTGTGTGTGTGTGTGTGTGTGTGTGTGTGTGTGTGTGTGAGAGAGAGAGAGAGAGAGAGAGAGAGAGAGAGAGACATTACTATCTTAAGCCTTCTTTGATGTCAATTTTTCCCCATAATGCTGTGGGATTAATGAAATACCCTGCCCCAATAAGTAAAGTGGAAAGTGATTGAGGAAGACATTGGAAATCTAAATTCTGGCCTCCACATCCATATTTACATGCACCAACACACACACACAACAACAACAACAACCAACAACAACAACATACACACAGCAGTGTAACATGTACACACTTCATACTCGTATATGTGCAAATAAATAATTGAATAAAAAAGGACTGAAGCAAACTGTTCACCGGAAAGACATAAATAATGACATAAAAATAATGAAATCACTCTTTATGCACACTAAACAACCACTTGATTCTTCTCCAATGTCAGCTCACAGTGAGCATCCAGATCTTCTTTTTGCCATGCTACAAAGATTGTTACAGAAACTGAAATCACCTTCTCATTGTCATTCTGTCAGAGAAACCAAGGAAAGTCTAATTGAGAAGAAAATTTGAATTGTTTAAGAAAAGCTTTCCTTAAATTAATGATTGAACATTTAACATGTGAAAAAATATTATACTAATTTGATCATAAGCATTATTAATTTTTTTCACATGTATTTCAGTGCCAGGCATTTGAAAAGGCTATAATTTGATGTTTCCTAGACATTTAATGTACTTCAAGCTACATTAAAGTCATTAACTTTTTATATTTAAAAAAGAATGTGCATGCTGCCAAGTCAATTTCTTTATTTTTTTTTCTTGAGATTGAAAATATAATAGGAAAAGACACTTTAAAATATTTGTTACAGAAACTGACTAAATGGTCAAAGACATACACAGCCTAAATGGACTGACTAGTCATTGGGTTGAAACAGAAAAAAATAAAATAAATTTGCCCATCTAGTGTTTAAGCAAAGAGTAATTCATTACCATTCCACATATGAATTAATTCCAGTTACATACCTGAGGAATAGATTTTGTAGGATATTTTTGTCTTTAAACGTCTTCTGTATTCTTAATGAAAAAAAATATTTGAAAATACTAAATTTCACATTAAACAGGAATATCTAATTATAAACAGGTACTGAACATTAATTGAGAAAAAGGGCAAAAAATCAAAAGGAAAAGCAAGTGCCGTCATCAAATATGCAATGAGCCACAAAGCCCATAGGTGCAATGCATAATGGCCATAATGTCAGCAGTTCCAAACCCTCCATTCTGACGAAGAGCAAAAGCCTGTCCCACACTGTTTCCCAAAGCGATCCCAAGCAGTGTACACGGAGCAATCTCCGTGAAATGGAGTCCCAGCAGACTTATTCAAACATGCAAATTCACAGCATTGAAAAGGCAATGTACAGTAATCAGGTCCCATTTAGTATTGTAGCATCAGCTGGGACACAATAGCTGTCTGTGTATCCTGTAGATAGTTTGCATTGGTAATAGCCAACACATGAGTAATTAAGCACTTTAAACAAGTCAACCATTTAAGCTGTCCTACAAGTTGAAAGTGAAAAGCAGAGCCGGAACAAAGGACAACCACAGGGGCTATTAGCCTTGGTAACACAGGGCCACCCAAAACCATATGTTCCCCCAAATGAGAACAGGCCACACATCGTTGCTCTCACCTGTGCTTTCCTTGTTTACTTTATTAGCATTTTATATGCTTAAATAACTTACATCCTCAGTATGTTTTGTTTTATCTAAATTTAGTAACAGTAGTTTCCTTTTCGAACTCATCTTCCCCTTAAAATATATTTAAGTAAATCATTCATAACATTAAAATATTCGTTTAGTTACAGCTTCTAGGTTTAATCTATTTATTCAAATATCACAGCTACAATTTCAGGGTTTTTAAAGCTGACACCATTGTATACAAGTGACAAGACCAGTGATTTGAGAATCGAAATTTCCTGTTGTAACTAGTCACATGAGCTTTGAGAAACAAGAGTCCATTTAGTTTGGCCTCAGAATTGCCTAACTGGGATACATCAGTGGAGATAGTACTTTTGTCCAATTTTCATATGTATGAAGGGCATATATGAAGCGTGTGTACATCAGGAACTTTTATTCCAAGGGAAGGAATGATAAAACCAGAAGTTTTACACTATTCATTGCAGTGGACCACAAAGTAGAGCAATCATTACACCAATTGAAGATAGTTGTTCTATCTTCAGCCCTCACCCCTCAAGGGTAAGTCATGTAAGTCTCTTTATTCTTTCTGATCCGTTTTAAAAATGCTTCATCATTGTTGCATCTTTCCTCCGAATCCCTTCTAATTTATGCATGTTTCTGAGCTGTGCTGATATTTTCACACAGCCTTTGCCTTACAGTAATCCTGCTAGGTCACTCTGGTCAGTGTGGGTTCTATTTTTTTCTGGCCATGCACAGCTGGGGTGACAGCAGAGAAGCTGAGGCTTGGGTCAGGTCACAGAGTCAGCCGGATGCTGACTCACCTTGATCTGAACCTGGGACAAGAATGTGAACCATAAGAAACCCCTGAGGCTTCAGGCTTCCAATAAATGATGTCAGAAGTTTTCTTACAAACACATTGGGGTTATCTCCAAGCAAGGAAAACTTCAATCAATTTTTGAATGGATGTTTAAACTGAAGAATACAGTGAGCCAGAGGATTTCACAGATGCCATTTATCACCATAGTATTTAATATTTGCTTGACTTCACTCAAACCTCCTGCTAGACAGCAGATCTACCTTTGAAAGTTTTCCTTGTAATATGTAACAGTTGAAGACATTTTAGGTATCTCCTACAGACACTAGAGAATTCTCATTAATTTTAGTTCCTCTAATACTGTGTCTCTACAGCTTTTGGTTTAGTTCAAAGAACTGGAGTCATTTTCATAAAATTTCTCTCACTGACCTTGGTCTTCAAAGATTACTATCTCCTACCTCCCAGTATTGATTCAAATTAGGAACAAGGCAACTTTTCTTCTGATAAACAATGAGCTAGAGGATGACTGCAAAAATATGGGCAAAACTGCAAGCAACAACTCCTCAGCAAGGACTTGCTTCTTCCATAAATTTTCTTGGGTTTAGGACACCTGTGGGCTGACCCACTTTGAGTCAGCTTCTTGAACCCACCAACCAATCAGGTCCCTCCCTCATACAGCCCAGTCTGGTGGTGAGAGTCATTCTCTTAGCTATTCTCCCTCTTGTCTCTTCTGATCTCTCTTGGTCCCCTGACCCCGCTTTCCAGTCTGTGGGGAGGACCTTCTCAGTTGCCAAGTTGAGAATGGGCGAGAATTTTTTTATTTTCCCTAGGAGTCTTCCTGATTGGTTTCAAACACTTCTGCTTTGCTTCCCAAGTGTGTGAGCCTCTACCCTCAAAGGCTTCTTTCCCAGAGAGAGACCTCTGCTTATATAGGCATGAATTTCTTATGGCAAACTTGTCCTAAAATAAATCTTATGATTCATAATTTACCCTCCTCCGAGCCCACATTTTTAATTCTTTGATAACTTGGACAAGGATCTGAAGTTGTGACTTACTGGTCTGGGGTCTCCTGAACATCTAATCCCTCCTAAGACTTCAACCACAAATTAATAAGCAAAGTACGTGTGCAAATGTTATTGCGGCAGTATTTAGGTTCTAATCTCACTCTAGTTGCTCAAGTGTTCTACCATTTTAGAGCATGACAGAAAATAGGTAGAGGTAAGTTATCCATAGATGAAGTAGATAAGATATATTTCTCAGTACTAAGAAGTGTAGAAGAAGTGTAATATTCCAACAAAGAATTTAAGACTGTAGGCATGTGATAATTTGTACTGAATTAAGCCTACAGAATTGAAGACACTACTCATATCAGGTATAAATTTTAAGAAAAAGGAACATAATACAGCAATAGTAAAAATAATTAAACAAAAGTATTTTAAACTATGGAAAATAAGACTGAGCAGTATTACCAGATGCACTGGGAATATTATGCCACCAGCCAATAACACTAGTAAGCAATATACATCAGTGAGTGAAGGCATTTTCCTCTTAAGACCCTAACATTGCACTGGGATCAACTGAAACATTTTATAAAGTTGTGTTTATTCTGAGACAGTGGAGAAGCCTTTTCAGTGCACTTAATACCGGAGTCAGGGCCAGCCAGTTCCTATGGACTATAATCTTTGTAATAGTCTAAGTCTCAATACTGTTACTAGTTAAAACTATCTGGAGAAAAACTCCAAAAGTCATTTTTAAATTAACCCTTAGAATGAATATATATATATATATATATATATATATATATATATATATATATATATATATTGAATATATAATATATATTCTTTATTAAAACTCATTTTCAAATATTTTCATGTATGATAGCTACATCTGTATTGTGATTTAGATAAGGTAAGAGATATGCCTCTCTGGTGGGTTTGTGAGGGAACTCCCAAGAATATCTGATTTATTGGGAAAGAAGTTTCCATGATTGATTGGTCTTTCTGTTGGTGCAACATATAGAAATAAACTCTGAGGGAACACAGTGCCTTTTGCCTGGCTTCCTGTGCTACTTGCTATTTTGCACATTTATACTGTTGTTATCTTTGTAAATGGCAACTTGGCTTAATCAGTCTTCCCATGTGGAATGAAGACCCCTCCTCTCCAGGAATCCTCTAGGCCTTCAGTGGCAGATTTGGATTGCTGAGGCATCCAGCCTCATAGCCTGAGGAGCCAGCATGTTCTCAGAATCTCTAGCCTGAGGACATCCATTGATGAACTAACTGTCCAGCCTATATACTATAATCTAGTCTAAAAATCCCCCTTTTTATTACACATTCATTCTACTGGATCTAATCCTCTAGAATGGAGACTGGTACCTCACACTAGATGAGCTTATGATGAGTGTAATGGACAAAGGAAAGATAAATGAGCACCAGAAAGTGGCTATGTGGGGTCAGAGGTAGCTCTTATCTCGGGGAAATACAAGTCAAAATAATTGTGTAATAGTAACTCTGAAGTCCTTGCTCAGCACTACGTTACAACTTGGTGTCCCACTTGACTCATTTTATAACATAATTAAATTAGATTCTAAACAATTATCTGAACATATTTGGGCAAAAGAACTGTGCGTTTTCATCTCATTTGTTTCCAATTATTTTTAATGCATTATTTTCCTACGAAATATCTAATTTCATTCTAAACATAAAAATCTAATCATATCTGTATCACTCTATCAATAGAAAGGAAAAATGTTAGGAAGCAATAAATTTTCATGTCTAAGGCAATGTAAACTTCTTCATCAACAAAGGACATCTTAATTAGATTAGATAGTAACATTATTTCTATAGTAAAGACTACACTAAGAGCTAGGATCTTTATTAGACCATAAAAATTTCTAGGGAGTATGTTCATTCCTAATAAACAAAGATGTTGTAAGAAAATTAAAGTGAAATTTTAATGTCATATATTCTAATTTTCATTGTTTTATAAAAATTAAAATGTTAATGACTAAAGTAGTGAGGTTTTATTTTATCATTTCCTCTTGATGACAACCATGGTGTTTGTGAAATATGTATCATGTTTCTGCTACTGAGTCATTTAAATATCATGAAAGCTAGCGTTCATAAGAGAAACAATTCATTGGGTTTTGACAGGTATCTAAAGAAGGCTCAGATTTAAGACACAAAATCATGGAATCTTTAAGTTTAATTGTTTTGAGATTACAGAAAAACAGTAGTCTACAATATGGAAACACTTTTCCTTTAAAATGAAAAGAAAACAAGTTCCTTAAATCAAAAAGAATCACCATGCATTTCAGACTAGACTAAAATGAGTATTCAGTGGAGGAAATTTAACTTAAGAGAGTGAAAATCAGCCTTACTGTTTATTAAATATAGTTCTTTTGATTACATTAAAGTTTATCTCACAATCATTTATTAAATATTTGATGGAGGAGTAGACTGTGGTATGCCTTGAGGTTCTAACTCCTTTTAGACATCTAGTGGAAAATGTTATATTTTCTAGTTTAACAAGGCAATATGTACAGTGAGCATCTAAAATTTATTTTTCTCTTATTTCTCCTGCTTTACCAATGCTCTTCTGTGTTACATACATTTAACAAGTTTAATTGATTAAACCATAGTGTGGCCTTTTACACTTTTTTTCCTGTATGCTTATGTAACCTCACACAAATAAGAAGACATTCTTATAAATATATAAACCATGGATAATTATGATTATTTTTTGTAATATATATTTGAGTAATTCATATGTATAAATTTTATTCTGTTGTTCTAAGACAGACATGCGTAAGCAAACTTCAAGAGAATAGGTTGATTTTGGCTAAGTGTTTTGAAGCCAAAATTATTTGGCCTTGTTGTTTTCACACCATGTTGAAGCAACATAGCTTGGTGCAGACATAAGGTGGAGTTAAATCTGTTTTCTTCCAGGATAAGGAAGAGACCATCTTCCTGAAATCCCTTTCAAAGACTTGAAAACTCTCAATATTCAAGTCCTAAGAATTTCTTCTTCCCAGTAGGGTGATCAGTGGTATGAGAGTTTGTCTAGTAATAATAGGAGGAATTCTGGGAAGATGGCGATGTACTAACAGCTTCAGTGAAGGCAAAGGTGTAGTACATCCTCACTCTGATACCTTAGGAGGTTTGCATGAATTTTCAACCCTGTAGTAAACAGGTACAGACAGGGATTCCACACAAGCAACTTGAAACTCTAGCTGCCAGGTTGGAGCGGCACAGTGCTGCAGGAGGAAAGGTTAAAAAAAAAAAAAAAGGGCCCAGTCTTTCAGCTAATTTTGTTTTCCCCAAATTTGGGGGGAAAGAAAATCTTAGATTAGGTTAGGAGAAAGCTGATTGAGTAGGAAACCCGAACTCCAGTGCCAGCCAGATATCATCCACCTAAAGGACCCAGGAGCCATGCCCAGCCAGTGAGGTGAGGAGACAAGAAGGGGAAACAGGCATGTTGCTGCTGCATTTACAAAGGTTTTTACACACATTAAAAATGAAGGGAATCATATGATGGGGGAAGGAGTTGAGTAGGGGAGGGAAGGAGCTAGTACATAGTGTGCTCCCAGTAGGCACAGCACTGTACCTAAAACTTACTTTAATACACTCCACACAGGTGCAGCACCAGTACAGAGGGGCTCCCCTACTACTCCCTCCTCCTGCAGAGGCCCTGACTATCATTCCACCCTCATCCACAAGCTCCTTACATAGCTCAGTGTCTCCTGCTGCCTCACCTGAGCCCTCACAACCACAGTCCCCCCTTCCATCCAGTGCAATGCCCAGTCTGTGGGCATACCAGACCCCCAATCTCCCCTGCACATTCAAGGCATGCACATAGTGGTAGGTACCAGTCTGTGGGTACATCTTGGTGTACTGGCAAAGCCCCAACTCCCCCCACCCTTGCTAGAGCCAGCAAAGTTGCTGGCTTGAAGGGGCAATAAGCCCCCATGGTTTTGGCAAACTCACCAGCTAAGCTGCTGATCTGAGGGCACACGTAGTCCCAGATAAACCAAGTGAGTGCCAAACCCTCTTCATGAAACCCAGCCCACACTGTCCACACTGTTGAGGTGAGCACATCACAAGCACAGCCCCTAACCCCTCTAAGTGGAACTGAAATAGGCAGATGACATTGCAAGAAGAATCTACCACCTCAGGGAGTCACACCAAGTTCCAAGTGGGAAGACAGCAGTAAGAGAGAGAGAGAGAGAGAGAGAGAGAGAGAGAGAGAGAGAGAGAGAGAGAGAGAGAGAAGAGGTAAGCCCAAGATGAGATGACACTAAGTCCAGATCATCCTGGCTTGGACTCTATGACAAGTTTAATGATGGAAATGGAAGCAAAAATTGATAATCACCTAGAAAAGCCAGCTCACAATCTTTGTCACCAGGCTCAATGTGAGGAGAAAAAATGGATTTAGTAATATCTGTGATTGAACAAAAGGCAAAACAGCAATCATAAGATCTCAAAAATCAGCTAACCCAACTAAGTGAAGACATAGCATATATAAGAAAGAGTATCAGGAAGCAATAAGTAACTCAAATGATGAAATGAAAACACATTTCAACATAAAGATTGAAGCAATTCAAAGAACTGTATCAGAAAACAAAGGCCAAATGGAAGTAATAAGAACTTCTCTAGAATCCCTCATGACTAAAATCAATAACAGGGAAGACAGAACAGAAAAGAATGAAAGGGAAATCAAAAATTTAAATAAATTCAAAAAAGTACATGAACAAAATACAAGGGATATGTGGGATACCTTAAAGAGACCTAATCTCATTAACATGGGGATCTCAGAAGAAGAAACAGAGGCCAAAGGCATAGAAATATTTTTAACAGAATTATTCAAGAAACTTTTCTTTTATACTGCAAGAGAAAAACTGGTTCAGATACAAGGTGTCCACAGGTCTCTAAGTAGATTGGACCCAAGAAGGAACTCACCAAGACATATCTTAGTTGAAATGACAAACATAGAAAGTAAAGAGAAAGTGCAATCAGTGAAAAAGTCCAGTTCTCAATAGTCTCAAAAATATCAAATACCTTGGTGTAACACTAACCAAGAATGTGAAAGACTTGTATAATGAAAACATAAAAATGCTGAAGAAGGAAGTAAAGATGACACAAAAAGACGGAAAGATCTTCCATGCTCCTGGATAGGAAAAATTAATGTCGTGAAAATGGCAATACTCCCAAAAGCAATGTACATATTCTATTCAATGTCATGCCAATAAAAATACCAGCGTCATTCTTTGTAGACATAGAAAAAATAATTTTGAAATTTATTTGGAAAGACAAAAGGCCTCAAATATCCAAAGCAATTCTTAGTAAAAGAAGCTCATCTGGAGGTATCACCATTCCCAATTTAAAGATATATTACAAAGCCATTGCAACAAAAACAGCATGGTACTGGCATAAGAACAGACAGATACACAATGGAACAAAATTGGAGACCCTGCCCTAAGCTCAACTAACGACAACTACTTATTATTCGATAAAGATGCTAACAATGTCAACTGGAGTAAAGATAGCATCTTCAACAAATGGTGCTGGACAAATTGGACAAATACTTGTAAAAGATGAAAATAGAACCAGTCCTCTCACCATCACAAAAATCATCTCCAAATGGATCAAAGACCCCAACATAAGACCTGAAACTCTGAAAATACTGGAAGAAAAAATAGGGGGGAGTTCTCTATGAAATAGGGGTTGGGCCAAACTTCCTGAACAAACCTAAGGTAAACCAGGAAGTACAGCAATCACTCAACCAATGGGATCTCATCAAGCTAAAAAGCTTCTGTAGAGACAAACCATATTCAAAGCCAATAGACCACCATCAGGTTGGGAGTTAATATTTGCAAGCAGTAACACAGATAGAGGTCTAATATCTAGAACTTATAAAGGACTCAATAAATTAAATAATAAAACATCACAGCCCTCTCACAAAATGGGCCTCTGAGCTCGACAGGGATTTCGCAGGGGAAGAAATACAAATGGTCAATTCTCACTTAACAAAATGTTCGACATCATTAATCATAAGGGAATCCGTACTCTTAGGCTCCCAAGACAAGTTACACTATGGGACCAATTGACAGGGAGGCTATTAAAAATAGAATCTTGGTAATCCAAAATTGTGTTTATTTGTTAATCTACACTGATCTCACTCTCCGATGGAGATTGTGTTTGTATCTTTCAGGATGCGGCGAGAGAGCTGGGGCTCATCTAACCCTACCAACCGATCATAGGCCGATAGCTGAGATTCTGGCAAGAGAGGAGCCACCACAGTCATACCATGGAGGATCCAAATGGAACTCCGCAGAGAATGATGAGATGAACAAGGGGCCCACAGCCACAGCCATTAAATCAACACAGGATTAGCCAGTGGAACAGAAACCAAAGATTTTCGACACAAAGACCCCTAAGCTCACAACCTTAAAGCAACATTAATACTCATCCACCACGACTCAGGGAACTATGCAGAAGAGGGGGCAGAAAGATTGTGAGAGCTGTGGTGGGGGAGACTATCCAGAGGTACGGCCAGAAGAACCTGGCTGAATACTAGGCTATCCATGGTCCCCTGTCACAAGTACCGATCCAGACGACCCATGGAGGAGGTTATCCAGTGGAATGGGGAGGGGAATTGGAGATAACAACTCATTGTTTGCCCACTAAATGTTGTAACTCATTATGGACAATAAAAAAATTTTAAAAAATTAAAAAATAAAAATGAAGTAAAAAAAAAAGGGAAATGCAAATCAAAACAACAATGAGATTCCACCTCACTCCATTAAGACTGGACATCATTAAAAGATCTACCAACAACAGATGTTGGCGAGGTTGTGAGGAAAAAGGAACCCTCCTTAACAGCTGGTGGGAATGCCAACTTGTACAACCACTATGGAAAGCAGTGTGAAGGCTTCTGAAAAGGATGGATATAGAACTACCAGTTGACCCAGCTATTCCTTTACTGGGCATATATCCTCAAGACTCCTCATTTTAACACAGAGACATCTGCACAACCATGTTTAGAGTGGCTCAATTCATAATAGCTAAGAATTGGAACAAACCTAAATGTCTATCGTTAGATGAATGGATATCAAAAATGTGGTACATATACACCATGGAATTCTATGCAGCAATTAGGAAAAATGATATAATAAAATTCAAAGAAAAATGGACGGATTTACAACAGATCATACTTAGTGAACTCACACAAGAACAGAGAGACAAGTGCCATATATTCTCCCTTATCTGTGGCCCCTAATAAGGTTAAACCAATCTGTAAGTAAATATGAATAGTGATTCAGGGGAAAGGCAAAGGGGACAGAAGGAAATGGGAGCAGGAGTAGAAGCAAGAGAGGGGGGAGTTGTACATAAAACTAAACTAAAAATAATCTGACTCCATAGATTCCTATCTTCTGTACAACAAGTTCTGGAGGTAGATGGGGCCCCAAAAGGGGGGGTGGGAGCCTACCAATGGTACAAAGAACTCTGACAGTTGGCTCCCCAACCCAGTAAGTAGTTTCCTCCCACAAAGAGCCATTGATCAGAGTGACCAACATGGTTCCTAAAATAAGATAAACTTTTGTCACAACCCTTGAATACCCACCTTAGACAAAAGATAACAGCCTATTGCTGAAGACTCTATAGAATGATATCATCCAACAATGAGAGACCCTGCTGAATTCAGATATAAAGTCAGCTTTCAGAATGGAAGCCTGGGTGATGCTGGACGGTGTTGCATGAGCTGCCAGGGGAACCTGACCAACGATATCCTGAGTGGGCAGGAGGCATCTTCAAGTTACACCAAATGATGCCCTCAGAGTGCAGAACACACTGCTATATGGCACAGAAAAGCACGTCAAGTATTGCCCATCTATCTGTGCAATAGTGGCTAGTTGGCTATGAGATCTGCTCAGAGGCAGGATCCCATGACTGGTATGGGGACCCAGGGTAACCTTGAAAGGGGACCAAGAACCCATCTATTCAGGAAAGTCCTCACTAACCATAGTTCCTCAGAAAGGCTACATCCTCCAAACACTCACCAACCTAGCTATATCTGTGTCAACTGACCAATAATGATCTCACTCTCTGCTGGAGACTCTACTTGTATTTTTCAGAAAGCAATGTGAACCGGGGACAACAGAACTCTACCAAAGGGACATGTCTTGACGGGGTACACCCAAGCTGGAGACCATTCACCTCAAACCCACCACTTAGAGCCCTAATGCAACCTCTAAGGAAGTGAGATGGTGAGCAAAAGACCTATTCCCACAGCAAGGCAGATAACCTGGGGAAGGACAATAGAGAGAGGCACCAAGGGTGCCCAAAATTGTCCATACTACAAATCTGCAGACTCTTAAAAACCTAAGAACTATGCAAAATATAAACTCACCCACTATGACTCAGGGAAATTTGCTGAAGAGGGGGCCGAAAGAATGTAAGAGTCATGGAGGGGAGGAAATGTCACCACGGATTCAATGGCTTTATCTAAGAACCTATAATACTGAGCATATTGTTGTGTTAATATATGTAATTTTAAGCCAATAACAACATTAAAAAATAAAAAAATAAAATAAAACAGAGAAGGACCTAATCATCAAAATCAGAAATAAAAAGGAGAGGTCACAACAGACCCAAGAGGAATTGGAAGAATCATCAGGTCATATTTCCAACACATCTACTCCACAAAATTGGAGAACATGGAAGAAATGGATGAATTCTTGGACACTTACCAACTACCAAGCTTTAGCCCAAAGTAGATAAAGCTTCCAAATAATCCTATCATATCTATGGAAATTGAAAATGTAATAAAGAATCTCTCCAAAAGGAAAAGTCCAGGACCAGATGGATTCTCTGCTGAGTTTTACCAAACCTTCATCATATAAATGAAACCACACTTCCTGAAGCTTGTTTGAGGTATAGAAAAGGAGGGAAGGCTTCCAAACTCCATCTATGAACCTAATATCACCCTTAATACCCAAACAAGGGAAAGAGGCAACAAGACATGAAAACTACAGACTCATATCCCTGATGACCTTAGACGCTAAAATCCTGAACAAAATCTTCACAAACCAGATACAACACCACATCAAAAATATTATCCACTTTGATCAAGTTGGCTTCATACCAGGGATGCAGGGATGGTTCAACATATGGAAGTCAATTAATGTAATCCACTACATTATTAGACTCCACTGCAAAAAACCACTTGGTCATCTCAGGAGATGCAGAGAAGGCCTTTGACAAAATTCAACACCACTTCATGTACAAAACCATGGAAAGGCTAGACATTGATGGCTTGAGGTCAACATAATAAAACAAAACTTCTAAAGCCCAAATAATACTCAGTGGGGAAAGACTCAAGGAGTTCCCACTTGAATCAGGAACAAGACATGGGTGTCCACTCTCACCTTTGCTCTTCAACATAGTGCTTGAAGTTCTAGCCCATGCAATAAGAAAGGAGAAAAGCATAAGAAGGATCTAAACTGTAAAGGAAGAAGCAAAACTATCCCTCTTTGCAGATGACATGATCCTAAACATAAATGACCCAAATAATAGATTCAGCAAACTCCTGAAGGTGATAAATGCCTTCAGCAAAGTGGCACGATTTAAAATTAACAAACAAAAAATCATTTGCTTTCCTGTAAGCAGATGATATGCATACAGAAAATGACATCAGAGTGACTGCCCTGGTTTTAGTAGCCTCAAGAAAAAGTCAAATACCTTGGAATATCATTAACCACAGATGTGAAAGACTTGTATAATGAAAACATTATAACACTCAAGAAAGAAATAAAGGAGGATATGATAAGATGGAAGGATATTTAATGCTCCTGGATAGAAAGATATAGAAAAAGCAGCAATCCTTGCAAAAGTGATTTACAGATTCAATAGCATGCCAATAAAAATCCCAGCTTCTTTCTTCACAGACATAGAAAAAATAATCTCAAAATTTATTTGGAAGGGCAAAAGACCTCAGATAGCCAAAGCTATACTAAGTTAAAAAAATTACTCAGGAGGTATCACCATGCCTGGCCTAAGGACATACTACAAAGTCATAGTAAAAATAAAAAACAACAGAATGGTACCAGTATAAAAACAGACAGACCAATAAAACATACTTGAAGAGCCTGCTCTTGGTTAACGTAACTATAATAACAAAGTTGCAAACAATATTTGCTGGTGTAAAGATAGCATCTTCAACAAATGGTGCTGGATAAATTGGATAAACACATGTAAAATAATGAAATTAGACCCACTCCTTTCACTGTGCACAAAAATCAACTCCAAATGGATTAGGAATCTCAACATAAGACCTGTAACCCTGAAAACCCTGGAAGAAAAGATAGGAGGAATTCACCATGAGATAAGAGTAGGAAAATACTTCCTGAAAAAAATCTCCAGTATCTCAGGAAGTGCAAAAATCACTTAACTAATGGAACCCGATCAAGCTTAAAAAATTCTGTACAGAGAAATATACCATACTCAGAGTCAATAGACCACCTTCTAACTGGGAGATGATTTTTGCCAGCTATTACACAGACAGAGGTCTAACTTCTAGAACATACAAAAAACTCAAAAAAGTAATAAAAAAATTAAACAGCCTCCATAGAAAATTGGACATTGATCTTAACAGATAATTCACAGAGGAGGAAAAACAAATGGCCTATTCTCAATTCAGAAAGTGCTCATCTCCCTTAATCATCAGGTAAATGCAAGTCAAAACAACGAGATTTCACCTTATTCCACTCAGAATAACAATTATAAAGAAATCCAAAAGTAAGAGTTGCTGGCAAGGATTCAGGGAAAAAAGGAACCCTTATTCACTGATGGTGGGATTGCTTGTTCAACCACTCTGGAAATCAGTGTGGAGACTCCTGAATAGAACAGACATAGAACTACCAATGGACCCAGCTATTCCTCTCCTAGGCATCTACCCTGGAGACATTTGCACAACCATGTTTATCACAGCTAAATTCATAATAGCTGAGAATTGGAAGCAACCCAAATGCCCTTCTCTGGATGAATGGGTATCAAAGTTCTACTCAGTAGAAAGGAAAAATGACAATAAAATTTAGAGAAAAGTGGACTGACTTGGAGCAGATCTCACTTATTGAACTCACACAAGAACAGAGTCAAATGCCACATATTCTCCCTCATATGTGGTTCCTAACCTTGTTAAGCTTAAATTCTAACCAAACCTAGCAGGGAAAGTGAGAAACTATGAAAGAAGTGAAAGGAATGGAGGGAAGGGGGAAATTATACAATAAGCTAAACCAATAATGAATCAAAATCATAAAATTCTTACTTTCATACAGTAAGCTCTTGAGCAAGAAGTGGGCATCATCTGGTAAGAGGGGCCATGAATAGAAAGAAAGGAAGCCTAGCCCCATGAAAAATTGATCAGACCTGAAATTCCCTGTTCAGGCATTGTCCTCTTCCCTCACTGAGGACATAAGGTCCCATAAGGTCCTCAAATTAAGACAGGGTTCTGTCAAAGCTCTTGAATACCTATCCCATGCCAAAGGTAAGATTCTATTGCTGAAGAAACCACAGAAAGTAATTGAACCACACATAGAGACCCTGAGAGATCCAGAATGGTAACTAACCCCCAAAAGGTAGCTAGTGCAGTGCTGGAAGGCTCTACATAAGCTACCAGGGGAAATTGGTCAATGATAGTTGGAGAAGACAGAGACCACTGATATAAAATGCAGAATGTTGCCATGAGTAGGCTAAACACACTTGAACTCCCTTTCTTCTGGGAGATATCAACAGGCTTCAAGCCTGGGGGGGGTAATCAACAGCTTTTAATATGGTGAAAAAATCCACTCAGTGACAAGGAACCCTTAACTGGAATTGGGACTCAAGACAAAATTCTTTGGGAACCAAAATCTTGGGCCCCAAAGAGAAATTCACTTTACCAGAGAACTACAGAGAAGCTACTCTCAATAGAATTTTGCCAATATAGAAATATGTGTATCACTTAACTTATACTGATGTATTTCTCTGATGGAGATTCTGTTTGTATTTTTCACTAGGCAGTGAGTGAGCTGTGGTCTTTCCAACCCTAACAATGAGCCACAGGTGGATGACTGGCATCCCTGCAAGAAAGGAACCACCCCAGTCCTATCATGTAGGCCCCAAAGGAAACCCCACAGAGAGTGGTGGGATAAGCAAGAGACTCATAACCACAGCCAACCAGGCAACCCAGGATAAGCCATCAAGACAGACACCAACGACTTTAAACACAACCTAAAGCAGAAGTACAGAGACACCTAAGATCTCAACAATAAAGCACACTTAAAATTCACTCACAATGGCTCATGGAACTGAGTGGACACGGGGTCGAAGAGATTGTAAGAGCCATGGTGGGGGAGAAGGTCCAGAGATATTGCCACCCTCAGCAACATCATACAAATGTGGGTGGAACCTAGCTGACTCCTAGGCTATCCATAATCCCCTAACCCATAGACTGATGCAGTATGCCCACGGAGAAGGATACCAAGGTGATTGGGTACCTGGAGGTGGGAAATGGGGATAACAACACATTATTTGCTCATACAGTGTATCTATTTTATAGCCAATAAAGATTAAAAAAGAAAGAAAGAATAATGGTGGCTGGGGAGGGGTTGTACATATATGAAAATGTAGTAATGAAATTGATTGTACATAAATAATATGTGAAACAATGTTACAATTATTTTCTCTAATTCTCAATAGAACCAAAATTAAAAGCAAGCCTTTTAAAACAAGAGTCTGAGAGCATTCCAAATGCAGATTTTCATAGCATGCATAACCCTTCCCTCTAGGGATGGCAGTGTATCCCTATGTGCTTACTTTTGGGGGTTGGTAAACAGAATCTGTTGACATATTCTGCATTTATTGGAACTTCTTTCTAAGTACAAGATTCTCTCTACTTTCACATTATCTCTTATAGTTCTCCTCAATCATTTGTTTTTGTTTTTCTTGGTATGGTCTTCTAGCCAAGGCTCACCTGGAATTCACTATTTAGTCTCCCCTTGAACTCAAAGGGATCTCCCTACACCTGTCTCTGGAGTACTGGATTAAAGGTGTGTGCCACTATGCCCCAGATTCTCCTTAATCTTTATCTCCATGAAAAAGGGAGGGATTGGATAAAGAAAAACTCATTAGCACTTTTCAACCACTGGACCTTGACCCAGTCTCTCAGTGTTTGTTTAAAGTTTAAATGCTCAAGAGATGTACATTCTGGCTGGATAGATGTGTGTCAAAATTAATGTTCATATAAAACCCAGGAGAAGATAATTGTCATCACCCTACAGTGAACTCAGACTGTAGAATGTAACTGATGTTATTCAAAGCATAACAATAATTCATATTAATAATGGATTATTAACAGAGTGGTAGTTTATAGATATTCAATTTTTTAACATTACGATGAATAGGAAATTGCTGCTCAGTTCTATCACCTGTGTAAATGTGTCTGGTTTTTCTTAGGTATGAAATGTTCCTCTGCCAGCAGATTTTGCCCTGAAACAAAACAACTCAACTGCCTTCTATAATCTAATATGGTTTTGCTCTGCTCTGCTCAACTACAGTTATAACCAGAGGATTAATATCTACTCCTTTTGGCATAGAGTCTGATTTAGAGAGTCAGTTTTCTGTAATGATAATAATACAGGGCCATTGTCTCTTTGAAAAAAATGTAACTAACATTCTAACAAGTCATATTTTGCCAAACTTATTCAAATAATGTGATCTTTCTAATATTTGTTAAAATCCCAGCCCACTATTCAAGATATATTTGTATTAATTATTAACCTATTTTAATTTTCTCAATTTCTGTCATCTATTTTAGTAATATTTTATACAAAAATTCTCAGTAATAAATGTAAATATTAATTAGGATATTTTACATATGTTCTCTGAATTTTACATTTAAACTTAATACACTGAGAGAATTTGAGTATATGAGCATATTGGGAGATATTTTTGTTATCGATGAATAATTTCAGATAAGACAGTGAACTTGAAGGATGGCAATTTTTTTCCTTTCGACCATAGGAAAATAAAGTCTGCAAACATGGGCAATTCTTAGCACTTAATTCGATAAGGCTACATTTCTGAAATCCTAAATAAAATTAACCTAAGTACTTGCAAAAGATCTCAAGACAGCCTATGTCATATGAGTACAATTTTAAAGTATCTTTTTCTATATTTAGTTTATTTTGATTTTTGAATTGAAAAAAAAACCCTGCTAAGCAACCATCAAATTATAATCTAGAAATCTTGAGAATTCCCCAGTTTAATTAGAAGTCAGTTCTTGATAGTCATTTCAATCAAGGACTACTGTAGTTAACTGTAGTTAGTTTCTTGAACAAATCTAAGGACACAAAAATAGATCAAAAGTAGAACAACATATCTTGTGGGAGGAGATATTGAGCGATCCAAATTTTATCTAAAATAAATTGATTTATTTTAACTTCATTTGATCACATATGTATAGTTTTTACTCCATGCCATATGGTTAGCTGATGGATCTAATGTAATTATTTCCTTTAGTACATTATAATACTCAATAAAACAAATATAAGTTGAAAATAATTCTATAGTAGAAGAGTTTTTTAAATTAATGAAAAGTAAATCAATTACAACCAAGGAAGTAAGGATTGGGAAAAAATTTGAATATTTTTAAAAGATGTGTTATAATTTTTCAAATAATGAATTAAGTTACAAAAGGTATCTACATTGAGATCACTAGCTAAGAATTATTTGAACGCCTCTGAATATTTTTATGGTTTAATTTTAGGACATGATTTTGCTAGAAATGAACATTGGAAAGTAAATGTGTGGCTATATGAAAACACTGGGATTTGAATTTAAACTTAAGAACCTCCCGTTAGGAGTTGGGAAGGCAGGTGACTTGTGTCCCTGCATGGAGTGAACTAGGGACTGCACTCCCTCCTCAGGCATTGCATCAGCGCAAGCGGTGAAGCTTTGAGCAAGATGGTCTTCCATGGGTGAAGGAGGGCTGAGAAAGGATGCGGACTGTGTGCCATCATCTCAGTCTTTAAATAGTCGGAAACAAGGAGGAAGTAACTGATTAAGACTAAGACTGAGCGGAAGAGGAGGCTGAAAGATTGTGAGATGCGTGGTGGGGGAGACTATCCAGAGGCATGGCCCCCCTCAGTAACAACACACTTGGGCCAGGAGGACCGGGCTGAGTACTAGGCTATCCATGGTCCCCTGCCCCAAGGACTGATCCAGATGACCCACAGAGGAGCATATCCAGCTGACTGGGGATGGGGAGGGGGACATTGGGGAATTGGGGATAACAATTCATTGTTTGCCCACTAAATAATGTAACTCATTATGGACAATAAAAAAAAAAGACTAAGACTTAACTAAGACTGTCTTCAACCACTTTACCTCCACTACTTTTCTGAGACCTTCGTTACAACTTTTTAGTTCAGAACTATGAGATTTTGCTCTGTTCATATTTTTCTAAAATCAACTCTAGCAAAAAGTTGCAAACTTAATTTTCCACCAAATTCGACAGACTTCCCATGTATCCTCTTTCTCGGTGAGAAATCCCTTGGTTGGCCTCTTGAAGACTTTGCAAACCAAGTACTTATTTTTTTTTTTTTTTTCGTAGATACTTTGAACAGTTTATGGTTAACAGTATACAATCAATACTGGGGTGACATCATCATTTGTCTTATAGCTTTCCCCTCTCACATTACGGTCTTTAATCTTAGGAATTTGTTTACCCTTTTGCTTAAATAAGATGAGCATCAATCCATTGAGTCAGTTATCATCTTAATAGTTGGACTTACATTATAGGTAACCTTTTCAGACTCAGGGTAAAATAGCCTAGAAAGGAAGTAAAGGCTAACCCTGGGATAAAACACAGAGAAAAAAGTCAGCTCTTAAAAAGTGCTTTATTGAACCATCTGTCTTTGGGTGCAGTGAGCTTGTTCCCACTAGGGCAAGTCTGTAAACCAGGACACAATCCTTATCTAAAACTTCTTCCATATGAGGGCCATAGAAACTAACTAATACATCAACCTCTGCTGTGAGCACAGTTCCTGGTAAGGGAGTGTTTCCTAGGTGCCTCTTTCCTTCTATGTATGTGACAAAGCAAAATAAATGAATGAAGAAGCTCTCTTAGAAAATTCAATGCATGTGCTGTTGGCCATTGAAACTCCAGCCTGTGCTCTGTGCCATAGGAGAGGAGAGAACACCAGGTACATCTACTACTCTGCATAGTGCAGAAACTTCAGTCTGTACCATGTTCTCTTCAGACTGTCTTTCTGGAATTAGAGTTTGATTATGAGGACAAAATGGGGGATCATAAAACACCCCTCTGAACACTCAAACTCCTAAAGCTCTCTAGCTTCAATATATTCTTTGCTTTGAATTTTTGGTCTTCTGCTCAGGTTGCCTGGTGAGGTAATAATACAAGATGTTTTTCTGCATATTATGTAAAGGCCTGACTGAAAGCACACTGAAGAGCTACTCTACTGTGGGGAACTTAGCATCAAAAAATCATGTATTTATGGGATAGCCTCTCATAACCATCAAACAAATGAACATTTTCATTTTTTCTAACAGAAATATTCTTTCTAACAAAAAGTAGAGTTCATTATATCAACCATCAACTAATATAATTTAGAAAAAAATTCATTTTCAATAACTTGCAGAATTTTAAAATGACCAAAAAAATCTCTGGCAGAAAACAAAAAAGATGTAAGAATATGAAAAAAGTCTTTAAAATGTTTTAAAATATTTTATTTATTTGAGAGAGAGGGAGGGAGGGAGGGAGGGAGGAGGGAGAGAGAGAGAGAGAGAGAGAGAGAGAGAGAGAGAGAGAGAGAGAGAGAGAGAGAGAG
>PVHP010007372.1:40584-57095 GCA_004024765.1 Zapus hudsonius | reverse complement strand
CAATGTGAAGCAGGTGTGCTGGATTGCCTGCGTGGAGGCCGATGGAGCCATGAGGATGAACTGTGGGTTGCAAAGGAGATCCAATGAAATTGCAGGACTGTGGATGGCTGCTGAGGCAGGCTGCTAATACCAGATGAAGTTTTCCTGGACTGAGTAGCCAAGCTGGAGGGGCGGAATCGGATCTCCAAGAGACTTGTTATTGGTTAGAATTATTGAATTTGGAGTTAGAGATTGAGGTTTCCCTGCTTGTTTTAAATCATATTGGTTCAGTCTGTTTTTGCCATGCCTCATGTAATCTTTTTCAGTGTGAATGTTCTGTGCCATTATGGATTTGCTTTTTGTTTCATGGCTCAGTTGAAAGAAAAACTGTGGGGACTTATGGAGTTGAGGTGAACACATAGTATTTTACATCATGTATAATTATTAGTTTGTGGGGGCCAGGGGTGGACTGTCATGGTTTGATCCAGGTGTCCCCACAAACAAATGAATGTGTTCTCAATGATCAATCCTCAGCTGATGGCAGTTCGGGAATTACAACCTCACTACAGCTGTGTTGTTGGGGGCGGGCTTATGGGGATTATAAACCAGCTTCCCCTTGCCAGTGTTTGGCACACTTTCCTGCCGCTGTTTGCAGTGCTGTGGCGGAGGTGATGTCCACCCCTCTGTTCATGTCATCATTTTCCCTGCCAGGATGGAGTCTCCCCTCGAGTCCATAAGCCAAATAAACCCATCCCTCCACAAGCCAGGGCAGAGAAGGAATGGGGAAAACTATCCGGCCAAGATTATCTAAGAGACACATGCAAGCTCAAGGCAGAGAGGAGATCCCTAGGCTCACTGGGTGGAGAATTCTGTAGGCAGTCCTGGTGGTGCATAGAACAATGTTAATTCAAACTGTGGATGACATCAAGTAGAGAGGGTAGCCACAGCCTAGGGGCTAAGGGAGAATGGGAATCAGGTTTGACCTGTTGAAGGATATCTTGGATACCCTTCTGCTTCTTCCTTCCAGACCTTTCTCTAAGTACCCCATCCCACTCTGTTCTCCCCTCCAGGGCTTCCCTTCCTGTAATGGTGATAGTCAAAACCCATACTTGTTCAGAGTCCCCCCCCCACCGTGTGTCTTGAGAGAAACATTCAGGTACATAAGTCAGGACCCTGGAGTTTCCCCCCTCATTCTTGTCATGGTCCTTTCTGTGAACATAGAAGGTCAGGCCAGAGCCAGGAAGGCCAAATGGGGCTCCATGGGAACCATATCTCATGCCATCCTGGATTCTCAGATGGAAAGGCTTCTTAGAGTTCCTATAAGCCATTCTTTTCATTTAAACAGTGCAACCAAGGGCCAGGGAGGTGGAGGGCAGGAGGTGAAGGTCACACAGTAGGCCTTCCCTCCAGCTTCTCCCTGCATGGCAGCTCAGGGCCCCAACTTGCTCAGAGCCCAGCAAGCCAACACCTCACATATGATCCCAATTACTGCTGGGCCTGGTCCAACCACACTGCAGGCACATTCAGGCTTGATCACCAGCCAAGTTTCCATCTCAGCAGAAAAATGAAAAGGTTCAAGGGATACATGCTAATCCCAAACACACAAGCAAGAGAGGAGAGGGCTAGCCACCATCTCTCAGGGTTGCCTCAGTCCACCAAGAGCTCCCCAGATCTCCCCTGGAGGCAGAACCACCCTGACAAGCAGGGAACAGGCTATTTTGTGGTAATAAACCTTTCTGATTCTGGGGCCCACATATGTGTGCATGTAGAGACCAGAGGAGGATGTTGGGTCACCCCCTCTATTACTCTTGTCTTATTTCCTTGAGACAGAGCCTCTCACTGAACCCAGAGCTCTCTGTTTTTCAACCAGACCAGTAGCCCTGTCTCCATCCTCCCTCAACACTGGGGCTGGAACATGGCCATGCCCAACTTTTACATGAGGACTGCTAGGGATTGAACTCAGGTCTTCATGATTACTCAGCAAGCACTCCTACCCACTGAGCCAACTCCCCAGCCCAACCTTTGTGGGTTTTCCCCTTTGACTAGAGGATCAACACATCCTGCTACAGATGAGGAAACTGAGTCCCTGAGCTCAAGGGACAGCCTGAGTCCAGTTGGGCCCTAGGCAGCAGAGGAAGGCTAGAACTGGCATGCAGCCCCTTTCCTCCATGGAGCAATTCCACGGAACAGCCTGGCTTTTGTCCACTTTTTTCCTGCTTCCTCCCGTCACCACTGTGCCCATGTCTGGTGAAGCATCTGGCTACCTCTGCCTTAACCTTACAGCGTGGCCCTGGTAGGACTCCAAATTCCATTCTGGCTGTCCTTTGATGTCAACATCTAGCGTCCCAGGCTTCTAACTTAATGTTTCCCCCATCTATCCTCCCCTAAAATTTTTCTTTCCTCACAGACTTGAAATATTTCTAAGTAAAGCACCTCTCCCAGATGCACAAAGCCCGAGGGCCCCATCCACAGTGCCTCAAAGATAAATGTGCCTCCCCGCCAGGAGCTTATCCAGTCACATGGATATAAGGAAGGCCACTTTTCTGTGCCTTGGGGGCAAAGAAGCTAACTTTTTGCAGGAACTCTACTAGGACCATGTGATGTGCTAAAAGAACCCCCATGGAGGCAGCAGCCATCAATTAAATATCTAGAGTCAGGTGGGGAAGAGCAGCACCCCGCAGGAAACAATGGCTGTTTTTATTGCTGATGCCCCGGGGGAAATACAATTTTTCAGAAAATGAGGTCTGTCTGAAATAAGTGTGCTTATTTACACTAGCTTCGAGGGCTGAGGCCAGTCCCAGGCCTGCAGCCAGGCATCTGAGCCGCAGGGTGAACCCAAGCACAGCTCCTTGGCGACTCGGGCATTCACAGGCTTCGGTCTTGAGGCCAGCTGCTGAAGCCAGGAGGTTGGCCAAGGTTTTCACTGTGGCTTTGGAAGCTCTTGGGCCCACAGGGAAAATGCCTTTGAAACAAGTGGGTGTTATCTCATCTCCCATCTCACCAAAGTCAAAGCCAAGCAGAGAGTTTTCCTAAGCAGAGGGGAGGTGGGAACTCTGGGGGTGGGAAGCTGACTGTGGAAATGAAGTATTAATCTCAAAAGGTCATCTTTCTCCTTTTCTCTGCCTTCAAAAGGCCCGAAAGACCACTTTGTGTTTAAGCCAATCTTGATCTTACAAAGAATTAAAGAAAGGAAAAGCTGTATTTTTGGGCCTCATGACAAAAGCTATAAGGCTGGACTGATAGGGAGAAAACATCTGTCTCTGGCTCTCCCTCCTGTGGGTGCGCACCTGAGTCCATGGGGAGGGATTGGTCCGTGAACCTTCAGCCAGGGAAAACCGTCAGCTTTCCTGATCATCTCGAGACTCTCCTCCTCCGAAGCTGGAAGAGCCAGATTTGGGTCCCTCTGGAATCTTAGAGAAAGAAGGTCGGAGTGTCCCTTTCTCACCCAAGGGCACCTGGGTTGCAGCTGGGAGGGGTCTTTCCCAAGCAGCCAGCAGGGTTATCTTATTCTGACCCACTGAAGCCATGTCCCTCCATTTCCTAGTTCAAGTTAGTACTGTTGCCGGGAGGCTGGGGAGAGAAAGGTCCTCCTTCTCTCTCACACCTACAAGCTGAGGCAGAGGTGGCCAGGTAGGCTATGGGCAACAATAGACTAGGACAGGAGTGGCCCACCTCCAAGAACATCTCCAGCTGGGACCAGCTGTGGGCTGTGACCCAGGTTGTGGGGGAGCTCCAGATAAGGAACAGAGGAGGAGGAGGAGGCTAGAGGGGCCTGAGAACCAGGGATGGACCCAGGGAGGAAAGTTGGCTCTGCAGGCAGAGGCACCAAGACTTGCTGAGCCATGGACACATACTGACACATGCAGGGACCCTTCACTTTGCTTTGTACTGAGCTGGGTTGGGAGTCCAGCCCCTGACCTGTTCATCCAGCCACCGGTCAAAACTGAGTCATGATAGGTCTGTGACAGGTTAAAAGACTGGGACCTCCAAAAGTGACCAGGAGTGTCCTTAAAATTGTACTTTCAGGCAGGTTCCAAGTATGTCATGTCTGACCCCCTCCCCTTGAGAGGGAGACGTCTCTTACTGGAGTTCAAACCTAATCCTGAAACTGATTGGTCAAGGATAGACCAACCAGCTCTCTCTCTGGCTCACCTGGGCCAGGGAATATAGTCACCCAGAGAAGGAACTTTAGCCCTCTTGTTTTCCTCATGAGTCACCAACAGAGAGACATCTGAGGCTCCAGGCCTAGGTAAGGCCCCCTCACCATATCCAGAGCAGGCTGTGGTGAGGGGGCTCAGGGTTTTTTTCCCACATGAACCTTTTTTCTCATGATGGGAGCCCTCTGATATCTTTCCTTCTTTTCTTGTTTGGCTGGCCAGCACAGATTTTATAGATGTGGCTAAAACCTCCCCCACATGCCCTCTCCTCATTAATGGTTAGATATCTCTATAACTTATCATTTCTTTTAAAATAAAGTCTCCCACTATACTTTATTCTCTGGTGGTCGATAATTTTAATTCTTTCCAGGTACTCCTAAGTTTTAAGGTGCTTTAGAATCATCTGGGAATCTCAACTTGCTGGGAACCCCAGCTCTCCCATTACAGTTCCCATCCCCATGTCCCCATACCTTTGCCGAGAGGGAGAACGGCAGAGCTAACCTAACCCCATCACCAGGGTTAATGAAGCGCACAGCATCTCCATGTCCCGGTATCTAGAGGAGGTCTGGCATGTGGCTTTGCAGCACTCAGTAGGTATCTGCAAAAAGAAATCTGCTATCCAGCTCTTCTTGCAGTGAGCTGAAGTCTTTGCGAGGACAAGCCCTGCAAGAATGGAATTTCAGAAGCAGCCAGGAGAGATGAAGACACTTGGCATAGGCACTGGGTGAGGGAAGTTGCCAGACCCAACAGCAGGTGCCACCATGTGCAGAGAGGCGGAGGCTCTTCTAACAGGCACTCTGGTGAGAGATCTAAGGTCACCTCTGTGGTCTTTGGATCTCTGAAGAATTATCAGACAGGACTGGTCTGCATCTCTGCATCCCAAGCCATCTGAAAAGTGGGTATAACCCGCCTCCAATCTATACTCCCTTGAATCCTTGAACTCTCACCTCTGAAGACACCGGGTTCCAGAGAAACCCTCCTACCTTGCACATTTCTGCAAATGATCTCTGGTCCCCTCTCACCCTGGACAGAGTGAATGACAGCATTCAGATGCCACCCTGCTCAGCCACGTCACCCTCTCCAGGCAGAAAGTGGGAAGAGAACGGTGTCCGTTCTGGCCAAGAAAAACATGAATGAGGCCCTGGCTAAGCCAGGTGGCCTCTCTCTCCACTCTGCACCCCATTCCCTCAACTCTGGAGCCAAGGAGCTCTTTGGGTGACCCCCAAATCACACTCCTCCCCAGCCAACATCCAGCAGAGCCCTGCCCTGACTGAGGGCCACCGCCTTCGACAGAGTGGACTTAGCTCCAACCAACTCAGGAGGGACAGGGGTCTTGGCAGTCACTGTGGCTGTCCTACCTCCACCTGCCCTGAGCAAGAGCCCTTGAGGGGCACTGTGTCAGCATGGGGATGGCCCAGGACATGGCCCATTTCCTCCTCCATCCCTTAGGCCCTTCCGGTCTCCAGTTTAGCCTCAGGCTGCAATGTAGCTGCCATTGGAGTAAATGAGAAACTCCTTTCTGCTGCTGTAGTTTCTGGCTCCCCAGCTCTGCTCTCTCAGTGAGAAGTTCTGGAAAGGCCTTGTACAAGGGAGACATCACGCAAACCATGAGTCACATGTGCAATTGAATGTTTTCTTTTGCTGTGTGTGTGCACACACGTGTGCATGTTCACGGGTGTGTGTGTGAACATGCCACAGCATGCATGTGCATGTGGAGGTCGGAAGACGATTTCAGGTGTCAATCCTCATCTTCCATCTTAATTCTGTCCTGAGCAGTCCATTAAAATGCCCAGGAAAAGACCTCAGAAAGGGATATTCTGGAGATACTAAGATGACATCAGGAAAGTCAGAGGCCCTGTGTAAATGAAGATGGCCAGGTTTTAATGCTGATGACCCCAGAGGAGACTCTAATTACAAGTAAGATTATAGGCAGGGAAAATACAAGATTCTCCTACTCATAAAACAGCTAGAGTGGCAGGGGAGGGGAAGGGCCAGCTCAGCTGGGGTCAGACAAGAGGTTTCAAGGTTTGGGGGCTGCTGAGGGCGCAGGGGCCCAGAGCCCCTTCCCCCAGTATCCCCGAGGGGAGGGGAAGGCTGCAGGCATGGGGAATCTCCTGAGCCCAAGATGAAAATGGGTGAGTCCGGAGATGCTGCAGACAGACAGGGACTTCTTTTCATTTTTTTAATTTATTATTATTTTTTTATTGCCCATAATGATTTACATTATTTAGTGGGTCAGCAATGAGTTGTTATCCCCAATTCCCCAATGCCCTCGTCCCCATCCCCAATCAGCTGGATATCCTCCTCCGTGGGCCGTCTGGATCAGTCCTTGTGGCAGGGGACCCTGGATAGCCTAGTACTCAGCCCGGTCCTCCTGGCCCAAGTGTGTTGTTACTTAGGGGTGCCATGCCTCTGGATAGTCTCCCCCACCAGGCTCTCACAATCTTTCCGCCCCCTCTTCCGCTCAGTTCAGACAGGGACTTCTTATAGGAAATTTGTTGTAACAGTTTTAAAGTTTACTTTATCTCTATGGTTCCATGGAAATGCTAACAAATAGAGCCTAAAGGCTTATTCTTAGATTCAAAAGTACTCATTACCGAGTTTGTCATAAAACTTCTAATAAAGAAACTAACCTGCTTTCATATTAAAAATGTGTTTTAGAGGTCATAAAGGAAAGAGGTTTCAAACTTAACAAATGGTGTAGTTTATATGTATATTCTAGGTAAATGTATAAATCAAGTTTGTCTACTCTTACAAAAGCTTCTTATAAGAAGCTTCTTAATGACATGAAACAAAAACTTAAATGATTATGTTAATGATCTTATGGTAAGCAGACCTGAAACTCAGCCACCATGACTCAGGGCAGGGATCTGAGCAGAAGAGAGGGCAGAAAGATTGTAAGAGCCATGGTGGGGGAGAACACCCAGAGCCATCGCCCCCCTCAGCAACAACACACAAAGAAAAAATCTGTCTACCTCTCGTACAATCCATACCCC
Source organism: Zapus hudsonius (assembly GCA_004024765.1). NCBI lineage: Eukaryota > Metazoa > Chordata > Mammalia > Rodentia > Dipodidae > Zapus > Zapus hudsonius. Next base: position 49,963 of record PVHP010007372.1, on the reverse strand, counting down.
TGTTCCATGGATTGATCCATCAAGCCTACTGAAGAGGTCCCCATCGGGTTGGGGACAGGGAGGAGGGAAATGGGGGTACTACCATCATAAGACTTGCTCATGCAATGTATCTAAATATTGACAATAAATATGGAAAAAAGTTCTTGTGGTAAAGAATATTCTGAGATATCTCTCCTACAGAAACTGTCTGATACATTAATAATTCCAATAAGGAGGGCTGTCAGTGGTATGGAAATAAAGAAAATACATAAGATATCACACGGAAATGGAACCAACATGTGATCTATTTAAACAGTAAAGAATAAAGTTTTTGCTTGTGGTTATAATGAGTAAGCTGATTAGAAGTATAATCTGTAAAGGAAACCTTAAATGTTGGATGTTGTGTTAGATAGAGATGGTAACAGAGTGGTTACATAGATTTAAGGTGAAAGTATGTAGGTAAAAGGTATGAGTCAAAGTAAATAGAAGGTTTAAAAACATATATAGATATGGTATATAAGAAGAAACAAGTGTATACAAAATTCAAAAATATAAATCTGTATTTTCTCTCCAGCTTTGAATACACCTCTGTCACATAAGGTTTCACTAGACAAAAGAACAAAATAGATAAGCCAAGTCTTTTTTTTTTTAAGGCACACTTCTTTTTTTTTAATATTTTATTTATTCATTTTCAAGCAGATAGAGAGAGAAAGTGAGTCTGGCTTAGGTGGGTCCTGGGGAATTGAACCCAGGGCCTTAGGCACTGGAGGCAAGTGCCTTAACCGCTGAGCCATCTCTCCAGCCCTAGATAAGCCAAGTCTTAAAATTTTTATCAGGTTGTAGACTCATGACCCATTGGGGATGTAAACTTGCCCAGGGCTAATATGGGACGAAGGAGGATGATCCTGGCTTGTCACAGGATGTCTCAGGATTCAGATGGTGAAATTATGTCACCACACCTTGAAATATCAAAATCAAAACTTCAGCTCATTGATGTTAATCTATTCATGATGACAGTTATAAAAGACTAACTTTAGAATGTTCAAACAAGTTTGGTCGTCTGTCAGTCTTTTAACTGTTGGAAAACTAAACCTTCAGATTAAGGTTTACTCGTTGGTATTTACTGTTCTGTTACAAGTTTCTTAAGTCTAAAACACTGCAACTTTGAGATGGTCCCTGTCTTGTTCATGCTGGTCCTGCTGGGTGGTCACCACTGAGGTTATCATTCAGGTCTTATAAAATGACTTAGTCCATTGTGATTTCGTTCTTAAGAGAACTAAGGAAACTCCTAAGAAAACCTGCTATGTACAAATAATGTTTGTATAAGTTTCATAAATATTACTTTATGTTAAATTATAAAATATCTGTGATATATGTTAAAATTGGGCTGGTTTAGTTTAATAAACTCCAGGTTTTTCTCTATTCTTAAGCTGAGTGTAACTGAACCATCCCAGTCAAGGTTTACTTACTGAAGAAAATCGATCTTAACTTCTGCTTCTAGCTTTTCCAGGCTAATTGGTAACCTACATCACTCTACAGACTAGCGAAAGATGTTTTCAAAGATAGACGCCAAGATTTCATACTGACTTTTTCTGACATATAATTTCTGGGTCAAATCAATTGATTTAGTTATCGATTAAATATTGTTTTCAGGACTACTACCATGCTTTGCCTGTACTGATAAGCATGGCTCTGTCTCTTATTGGCACAGGATATTTCTATATTACTGACATGCCCATTCTCTCTCTCTCTCTCTCTCTCTCTCTCTCTCTCTCTCTCTCTCTCCTTTCTGTCTCTCTCTGCTTGCGATTAAATAAATAAAATACTTTTTAAGAACAAGACTGATTCTCTGGTGATCCTAGGGATGTCCCTAGGGATGCCCATAGGTCTTAGGGGGGTAGTAGTTACATAATACCCGCCTGACCTTCTGGGCATTTCTTGATTATTTGTCCCCTATGAGAGATGTATCCTGAGATGGAAGGAGAGATTCTAATGAGATATGAATACATGTCCAGTAAATCAAACAGGGTAGCTTTGCTCATTCTCAAAAAGTCTGGGTATCCAGCGTCCTCCTCACATCTTCTCTGGAAAGCACAGTTCTTGGGGAGCCAGTCCTACAGTTCATAGGGAGCACAGAAACAAACAGGGGACTCTTTGTCCTTGCTAAAGCTGTTGATAATCTCAGCCACTCACCTCCACAACAGAGACAGGCGCATCTCTGGAGGACTTGGTCAACATCTTTGTTTCCACAGAGCGAGGTGGCCATGGCCATGTGCCTGGGTACTAGCTCCTGTCTATACCTTTCTTGAAGTCCCGAACATTTCATACTAGCAGAGATATATGTGAGTGAGTGAGTGTGTGTGTGTGTGCGTGTGTGAATCCTGTTAGCCTGGAGTTCATTCTACCTTCTTTTAGAATGAATTTCCCTTATCTGCTTTGATTTGTTTGCGACAATTCCATGGTCAAACTCTCGAAAAGCAACCTCATTCCTCTGAGGAATGAGTCCCTCATTCTGCAACCTTGAAATGCCTATTCCACGGCCTGTGTTTTTCTATGAAGACCACAAATATCTAGAATCCAAACCTGGAAGCTGACCCCAAATATGTCCCCACCAGTGGGCACAGAGCAGCAGCATAGCACCTGCCAGGGAAGGGGACAGGTGCATCCCTCCAGCCTGCCCCTCCTGGAGCCCCCATGGCAGTTCTCAAGGTAGAGGAAGGTTATGCCTACACACTAGATCAGACATTTCACTAGATGGAAAATGCACAGAAAGAGAATGAGCACAGGAGGCAAAGGGGCCTGATGCCAAATCAGAGCGACTTCCTCAAAGCTGAAGATCATATCAGCACCTCTCCCTCTCTCCCTCCCTCCCTCCCTCCCACTTCTCTCCCATCTTGAGTCGTCCAAATATTTTCTGCAATGCCCAGACCTCATGAAAAGTGACTCAGCCTTACGTAAGAGATGAGAATTTGAGGGGGTCAGGGAGCATGATGACTCATTGCCTTGAAATTTCCAGTTTTCTAAGATAATTTAAAGAAATTGATCAACCTTGGTTGTCAGAAACTTGTTTTAGGAAGCAGATTGGGGTGAAGAATGTGATGAACAGCAGGAGGAAGCAGGCTGAGGACAGGGTCTCAGGTGAGACAAGGTGAGTTTAAAATCCCAGCATATCCCACTGCAGGCGTCAGAATGTTGCAGAGAAAAAGACTAGAGTCGGCATCATACATACAAACCAGATAAACTTTGTGTCAGGCTATTGTCTGCTCTTTGGGCAGATTCGTTTCCCCCTCAAAACCACTTATCTTTTCCTAAACATGCCCACATCCATCGCTTGGCTCTTCCCCATGAAGGAGGCTTCAACCTCTGGCCCTTCTCAGAGTTCCATTCTTTGTGTAACTCCCATGTGCTTGCACAGTAATAAATTTGTCTGCCTTTTTCCTGTTAAACTGCCCACTTTCAGCAGACGCAACTAACCTGCAGAAAAATGTTTACTTCCTGACTCCAACCCTCTTTTTAACCTTACTGGTGTTTCAGCAATTTTCAAAGGATTCTAAAGCCAGGTCGAGAGAGAGAGAGAGAGAGAGAGAGAGAGAGAGAGAGAGAGAGAGAGAGAGAGAGAGAGAGAGAGAGAGAGAGGCACACCAGAGCCTCTAGCCACTGCAAATGAATTCCAGACACATGTACCACTTTGTGCATCTGGCTTTATGGAGGTAGTGGGGAATCAAACCTGGGTTGTTAGGCCTTGAAGGTAAGTGCCTTTAACAGCTGAGCCATCTCTCCAGCCCTATCTTCTCTGTTTTAAAATTTTATTTATTTGTTTATGTAGGGAGAACATGGGCTTTGGGGGCGTCTTGCTACTGCAAATGAACTCCAGATGCATGTGCCACTTTGTGCATTTGGCTTTATGTGGATACTGGGGAACCAAACCTGGACCAGCGGGCTTTGCAAGCAGGCGCCTCTAACTGCTGTGCCATCTCTCTATCACGGTATCTTCTCTTCTTATTCAGAAAATTTTTACACACTCAAGGACAATGTGTCCAAAAGTCCATTTCAGTTTCATAGGCTATTAATTGGTACTGTATTTTTTTTAAAGTTGAATCAGTTTTGGTAAATATCTGGGGTTTTTTAAGATTATTTTTTTCTTTATTGCATGCTTCTAAGGCTTTTCTGAAGGCTGTCTGCCATGCGGTGTGCCCTGGCCCAGGCATCTGGAAATTCTGCCTGTGTTAGAATAACAGAGCTTCTTTCTCATGGTCGTGTTAACTGGACCAGGGCTTAAAGCTTGAAAGCCTAGAAAGCAAGCAGCAGTTACTGGGATGTTTGGTGGCGAAGCTCACTCTGCGGTTCCCCCATGAGCTCCGCATGCAGTGGTCCCATTGTCTAGTCTCTCTGCTGGGCTCTCAGGTCTCACAGGTTTTTCTGGTCTCCTCGAGCCTTCTGAACAATGATTTTAGGGACCTAGGACCTCGTACCCCACATAGAAATCTGACTAAAGAGGAGCTCAGAGTAGCTGAAGAGAAGGCAAAGCTTTCGGTGTGGAAGCACAGGTCCTCCTGTCCTGTGCTGTTGAAATGATTCCAAGCACCTACACTGCTGCTAAGCAAGCAGAAGCACTCGAGATTGGGACATCTCATCAGACCCCACGTGTGGACTTGGAGTTATCTCCTCCTGAGAATGTAACATTACACGCTATCAGACCCTGGGAGCTACCGGCCTCCACCCTTGGGCTTCAAAATACCTAGAAAGCCAAGAATGTGAGACATGTCGAGAGCCCAGGCTGGGAAGAGCCACACTCTGTGAGCCTCTGGACGTTGAAGCCTCATTTCTTACACCAGCATGCAGGGATTTTGTGTGTCCTCATGACTCTCCACCTCTCCTGAGAACCACTCATATAAAGGAATAGCTCAAAATTTAATTACTTTTCTTTCCACAGAGGCATGCTTACATCCTAATTGAGCAGTTCAACTAATGATTTTGGAACTCTCACTAATGTGAATAACGTTGCTCTGTGTGGTAGGCAGGGTTCTCGGGAGGAACAGAACTGATAGAATATCTGTGTAAATATGTAGATGGAATTCACTAGAATAGCTTACATGACAGGAGCTGAGCAGTCCAACAATGGCCACATACTTGCTGAAAAGGCTTCTCGTGCTACAAGGCTGGGTGGCTCAGCAGTCTCAATCTGGTGCTGAAGGCCTGGAGGATTCCTGGGGAGCTGCTGGTTTTTGGTAGACGGCAGAAGCTAGAATTTGATGTGAAGAATGGAAAGACGCCATCATCAACAGGAAGTGAAGGCAGGCATGCAAGCAACACTGCTTCCTCCTTGGACCCCTTCATACCTGGGGCACCCACAGAAGGTGTCACCCTCTCTGAGGGAGGGTCTTCCCTCCAGGGCCGATACTTTCTGGAAGTGCCCTCACAGATCCACCTAGTTGATTCCAAATCCCATCAAGTAGACAATCAGGATTACCTCATCTATTGTGTGTGCTCCCTGTGAGATTTGCTCACATTCCTCTCCTCTCTTTAAAGCATGGTGAGCCTCCTGGAAAATTGTCTTTGGCAATAAACCATGAGGTTCCTGAAATTATACTTTGATCACCTCCTTATTTTAACTATACACAGCTGAGAGCTGAGAAAAGAAGGTGGTAGTAATTGGGCCTAAAATTTTGTTTAAAGGAAATATGCATAGATATTTAACAGTACAAGTACAATTAGATAAAGATTTGCTATGCCTTCAGAATACCATGGGACTATTTAATGCCTGGCATGGTAGTTAGAATATATGGCCCCATTGACTCAGACTTGTATTTTGAGTCTCCAGTGGGTGGAGCCCTACTGGGGAGGAGGTATCACTGGGGGCAGATTTTGGAGTCCAGCGCTAAGGTGTGTTTGGGGGGGATCTGAATTACAGCCCAAAGGTGTGAAGAGAGCAGTTTGAGCTCTGGTGGTTCATGCTCGCTGGTACTGGCATTTGCTTGTTTCTCTTTTCTTGAAGCAGCCTCTTTTCCCATTGATGCAGTTTCCTCTGGATATGGTAAGCCTGAAATTAACCCTTTCCTCCCATAAGTTGTGCCTGGTTGGATGTTTGTTCCAACAGTGTGGAACTGACTACGGTACCTGGGAAGCTCACCATGGTGCGAGAGGTGGAAAGAGGCTGCACTGCCAAGATGGTGGCAAGTTCCCCAGAGCAAGCAGCAGTCTGGCCCAGTTCCAAGAGACCTCTTTGCAAGAAAAATGAGATGCTCCCCTCCAAGAAGTGTTCTGGGTAGGCTGAAAGGAAACACAAAATGTGGGAGGGGCTATGGACTGGTATAATATAAAAGAAAGAGCATACATCTGAGAGTTGAGGCGGTAGCTGGAGAAGAAACAAAAGCTGCCCAGTCACGCGCCAGCATTTCACCAATACATGTGTGGAGAAGCAGTTCTGGAGGGTTTCTCAAGCAGTCGAGGTGATGTGGAACACTCTTTGTGAAGTCGTGTGCTGCATGGTCAACATGGAATCATCCTCACTACCTCCACACCCTTAGGAAGTGTCCAGGGCCAAGGATTTCCCTACAGGGAGCTGAAAAAGTTGGTGGCTCCAATCTCCACCCCACAGAAAACCATGGTTCTATCACCATCAGAAAACAGACCTCTCAAAATGGAACTGTGAGTAGAATCAATTAAAGAGACTTTATAATGGTGTGAGTCAGTTGAGGGGAGAGGAGAGGCTTGGGACTGGTAATAGCTTTAGCACTGTAAAGGCCACTGAGGCCGGTGGAGAGAGAAAAGGCTATCTGCAGGCTGACAAGCTGAACTGAGCTGGGGAAGTCTCCAGTGGGCTAGCACCTCCATTATTCTTTGAGAGCCTGAAACTGAATAAAAAAGAGAAATAGAACTGAGCACTAGCATTCATTCATCTTTCTCTGCTTCCTGACTGAAGACACAGTACGACCAGCTACTTCTTGTTCCTGCCACCATGCCTTCTCTGCCAAGATGGACTGCATCTTCAAACTGTGAGCCCAAGCCAACCCTTCCTTCCTTAAGTCTCTTTTGTCGGGTAATTTGTCACAGCAATGAAAAAAGTAACTAATACAATAACTCAACAATATTGCCCAATACAGGCATGTTTGAAAAATCTCTCGTAATTATTATTAATAACACATACTGCTATATGGCATTCATAAAATAAGTAGTCAATCGGACATGTGCTTCCTAAGATCCTTTGATATTGCCTAAGAGAAGATCAAACTTCCATATCAGCAAGAATCAAGCTCCAGCTAGTGGCTGCTGGGAAGTGCACCTGCTCACCCTGCCCTCCTTGAGCCGGCAGGTGGAAACTCCTGGGGAGGAATTTACCCCATTCACACCAGCCTCTCAAAGTCAAAGGAACCCAAATGAGAAGACATAGAGACAGCTGAGTAGCTCCAGAACTCCTCCAGATAGCATCCCATATCTCCTCTCCAATAGTCAGCACTGAGATCACAGGACATCAAGGGAACCCAACCACCCATCCCCCACACAGCATGCAGACAAACTAATCTGATCAACTTAACTAGCTGAGTTGAGCCCATACTGCAATAAAGAAGGAACTGGATTCACAACTCAACATAGGTAAGACAGAAACTAACTCCAAAAGGTAACTGGGAGAGTTTATCCAAGGCTGAGTATGTAGGTTTAAACTTGCCATACTCATCTTTTTCAAAGTTAATACCAGTTGTCATTCTAATATATTCTATAACCCTTGGTTTCTAAGTGTTGCACTCAGCTTCTTGTTGCTGGCAGAAAGAACCCAGCCAAAAGCAGCTTGTAGAGGAAAGGGTTTATACTGGCTTCCAGACTTGAGGGGAAGCTCTACGATGGAAAACAATGGCATGAGCAGAGGATGGACATCACCTCCTGGTCAACATCAGATGGACAACAGCAACAGGAGAGTGTGCCAAACACTGGCAAGCAAAAGCTGGCTATAACACACATAAGCCCACTCCCAATAATACACTGCTTCTGGGAGGCTCTAATTCCCAAATTTCCACCAGCTGGGGATTATGCATTCATAACACATAAGTTTATGGGGGACACCCTAAATATAACTACCACACTAAGCAACCAAAACCTGAGCATACTTCACACCACCCTTGTTGATTTATCGTTCATCAATTATTTAGGTCAAATGCACCATTGTAAATTTGCTAGTAGGACATTCCAATACCAGGCATATCCAGCAGCTTGGATAATTCCTGCTGGTAGTAATATAAAAACCACATCTGGCATCTTGAACTCCTACTCTAAAGCTGTAACCTCTGACCTACACATCTAATACAACTGATAAGCAGAAAATCCAAGGATTGGAAAAACCTGAGAAGTGAGAATCCCAATGCAGCAATATAAAAACTTTAAAAATCAAAGGAACATAACTCCTTCAAAAATTATAAATAAAACAGTAATGACCTCCAGTGAGACTGAAATCTCCTTAGGTGACAGGATGGAAAAGGATCTTCCAGGCAAATGCAACTAATAAACCAGTAGGTGTGGCTACATTAATATCTGACAAAATAGACTTTAAACCAAATTAATTATAAAGGACAATAAAGATCATGTTTTACTCATCAAGGGAACGATCTAACAAAAGGATATTACTGTCATAAATATGTACGCACCAAATGCAGGTGCACCACATTTCATAAAGGAAAACTTTCTCAAAAACAAGACAGAAATAGACTCCAATTACATCATATTAGGAGACTTTAATACACCACTATCATCTCTAGACAGATCATCCAAATAGAAGATCAGCAAGAAATAACAGCTTAACAACACCATAGATCAACTAGATCTAACAGATATATAGAACATTTCATCCCAAGTCTACAGAATATACATTCTTCTCAGCAGCCCACAGAACCTTTAAGAAATGGATAAATTCCTTGAGATTTGACATCTAACAAAACTTAACCCAGAGAAGATAAAGCTCCTAAATAAACCTATCACATCTGCTGAGATTGAAAATGTAATCAAAAAACCTCTCTAAAAGGAAAAGTCCAGGACCTGATGGATTCTCAGCCAAATTCTATGAAACCTTTATCATAGAACTGAAACCACTCTTTCTGAAGCTTTTACATGTAATAGGAGAAGAGGAAGGCTTCCAAACTCCTTCTCTGAAGCTAGTATCACCCTAATACTAAAACCAAGACACAACAAGAAAGGAAAACTATAGACCCATATCCCTGATGAACGTAGATGAAAAAATTCTGAACAAAATCCTCACAAACTGAATATAACACATCACAAGTATTATCCAACATTACCAGGTAGACTTCATCCCTGGGATACAGGGATGGTTCAACACATGGAAGTCAATTAATGAAATCTACCACATAAATAAACTCAATCACAAGAACCACATGGTCATCTCAATTCATGC
>PVHP010007372.1:0-40484 GCA_004024765.1 Zapus hudsonius | reverse complement strand
TCCACACAGAAACATCAAACAACCAACCTCAAGAGCTTATGAGATGAATAACACATTAATCAGAACCAGTGCAGACATGAAAATGACCAATGCCAAGAGAGCACCAAGCCCCATGTCATGGCTTGATCCAGGTGTCCCCCACAAACAAATGATTGTGTTCTGATAGATCGATCCAAAGCTGATGGCAATTTGGGTTTTACAACCTCGATGAAGCTGTGTTGTTAGGGGCGGGCTTTTGGTGTTATACGCCAGCTTCCCCTTGCCAGTGTTTGGCACACCTTCCTGCTGCTGTTTGCAGTGCTGTGGCAGAGGTGATGTCCACCCCTCTGCTCATGCCATCATTTTCCCTGCCAGCATGGAGTCTCCTCTCGAGTTTGTAAGCCAAATAAACCCATTGCTCCACAAGCCACTTTTGCTTGGGTTCTTTCTGCACAGCACCAGGGAACATTACAACATACAACATTCCACCCAAAATATCCAGAATACACATTCTTCTCAGCAGCCCACGGAAGGAACCTTCTCCAAAATAAATCATATATAAGGTCATAAAGTATGTCTTCATAAATTCAGGAAAATTGACATAACTTCCTACATCATATTGGACCAAAATGAATTGAAGTTAAAAATTAACCAAAATAAAAAAGGCAGAAATTACACCAGCTCCTGGATATTGAACAACATGCTACTAAACAATGGTGATAAATTCCTTCAGTAAAGTGGCAGAATACAAAACACACAAAAATCAGTATCCTTCCTATATGCATGTCATGGTTTGATCCAGGTGTCCCCCACAAACAAATCAATGTGTTCTCAGTGATTGATCCTCAGCTGATGGCAGTTGGGGAATTAGAACATCACTAGAGCTGTGTTGTTGGGGGCGGGCTTATGGGGTTATAAGCCAGTTTCCCCCTGCCAGTGTTTGGCACACCTTCCTGCCGCTGTTTGTAGTGCTGTGGCAGAGGTGATGTCCAGCCCTCTGCTCATGCCATCGTTTTCCCTGCCAGAATGGAGTCTCCCCTCGAGTCCGTAAGCCAAATAAACCCATTCCTCTACAAGCCACTTTTGTTTGGGTTCTTTCTGCGCAGCAACTAGAAAGCTGACTGCAACAGTGGCCAAAGACTAGGTTCTCTCCACGTCCCTGCTTTACTGCCCTTGCTGTGGCTGCCAGCTTCAGGCTGCAGCTGGATATTCTACAGTGGTTCCCAAAAAACCATCTCTAGAGGTTTCAAGCGACCATCTCCTCCTGAGGTGGAAAATGTTCAGCTGAAGCACCTTTCTGTGATTTGTCCTGCAAAGGTCTGCGTGCTGGAGGCCTGGTCTGCAGTGTGGCAGTGCTGATGTGAGTCCTTTAGAAGTAGATCCAGTGAATGTCTAGACAGTAAGGCCATGGGAAATCTGCCCCCAGAAGGGATTAATGCAGTGCTCATGGGATTCCAGTTCGTTCCTGACGGTAGGTTATTGTATTAAAAAACTAGCTCCTTCCCAGTCTCTGACTTGATGTCTTGCCATATGATCCTTCCACACACATTCCTGTCATTGTGAAGCCATCTGCAACAAGGTTCTCACCCAAAACTAAACGGGTGAGACCACTCAATCCTGGACCATCACTGATGTCTCATTTAATAAAGTGCCCACCTCAGATACTTTGTTACAGCAACAACAACAACAACAAAAAAAAACAGATTACTATGTATCCCTTTTAAACTTTCTGAAAATTTGGTCATAAGCTCATTCCTAAACAAATCATAGACAAGAGGAATGAGACAACTCTGGTTGGTTTGAACCAGTGACTTGTTTGGCTGGGCTGAAGCATAGGGGAGAAGGTGAATGCCTGGATCCAATCAACCTCTGTTAGTGAGGAGGTAACTCCAACGGAGAAGGCAAGCAGCAAATACCTCCATTTTCTTTAAGTGCCTTTCCTGAGGCCACAGAGCCAGAACTCAAATGCAGAGAGAACAAGGATGCTAAAGATAAGCTGGACATAGCTCATGTGTGTCCTGGACAGGCCCTTTAACGGAGGGTCTCTTCCGGTGGGGAGATGGCTATTTTGTCATCTTGAATATGAAGAGCACAGCGATGGCTTTCTGAAGCAGGGGATCCAGCCACATACAAATCCTTCACTGTGACTCCTCGAGTCCCCCGCTCTGCCAATATCTAGCCAACCTGGCTGTCATATCATGGCTGCATTTTCCCACCCCTTTTATACAAAATCGCTCTCAGAAGTTTGACAGTTTTTCCTCTGTCTGCATTTGATTTATGGCTGTAATTATGAGCTTTCCTTCACACAGTCTGCAGGCCAACAAATGCCTCTGCATGTCAGCGGTGTGCCGTCCCAGCTGCTCCCTCAAATCCCCAGCCTGACCCTTCCCTCCACACTAAGAGATGCCAGGCTTGGCACTACCCCCTCCTGCTTGGCTGGATCGGTACTGTCTGGGACGTTTTAGAATGCGTAGGAGGTTAATGATCTCTTTCAACAGGGACCCTGAAAGACAGGAGAGAGTCCTCTCTCTCCACCCAAGACCCTACCTGGGTGGCTCAGAGAAGTCTGCAATCAGGAGGAGGGATACCCAGCCTCCCCCACCATTTGCTCCAGCAGGGACTCCATCCTTAAAGCAGACCAACCTTGGGCTGCATCTGATTAGTATCCCAACTTTGCTTCTGCCTCCTTTTGCTGTCTCTTTCTAAAATAACCACTCAAGTCCATATCTCTGGGGTCAAAAGCTGGTTCCCCATTGAATAAGTTATTAATCATTCTATGTCCCAAGTTCCTGCTGTAAAATGGAGATAATGCTGGTGTCTTAATTCAGGCTACTGAAACAGATTTCCAGAGAGTGGGTGGCCTATAGAACAAGCACTCGTTTCTCCCAGTTTTACAGGCTGGAAGGTTGTGCCTCAGTTTCCCTTCTTTTCCATGTCACCCTAAGTTGGTACAGTCCCATTCTGATCCAACAACTATGACTTCCAGAATGGAGGGGCCAGATCCACTAGAGAAAAGGGGAGGGAAGGGGAGAAGGTGAGTTGCACCCTGGAGATTTTGGAGATAGAAGGTCACTGGCTCTGGGGAATTTGTAACTGAAAGGCCCACACACTTCCCTGACATGCAGCCACTGACCCCAAAAGCATTTAATTAGGAAACAAGACAAGTCCAAGAAAAATGGAGACACTGTGGACTGGGGTCTCATTATAGGAAGGCAATCGAAACGTCAGAGGCTATAATGCAGCGAACTCAGACCATCCCCAGGGCAAGCATGGAAAAGACTAGAAGCAGCTTCTGACAGAACCAGACCCTCACTTCAGATGTTTTATCTCTAGGTAGGGGAGGGGGAAAGGTGAAAGTCCAGCTGGTTGTGTTAGGGTCTAAGTCGACAGGCTATAGGCAGGAGCAGATCATCTCAGAAACATGTGACCTTCCAAGGCCACCAGGAAAGGCCACACCAAGCTGCCCCAGTCAATTCCTGTAAGCCAAAATAAACCCATGTCCTAGGAATAACTCCAGAACCCTGGCAGGGGCTGCTGAGCAATGCTGCCTGCCTCCACCAACAGAGCTCATTGTGGACACTTGGAAGAACATCTGTAGACAGGCTCTGTTGCTCACTGCTCCCTGAAAAAGAATCAATGAATGTGGGTCCACTTAGCATCAAGTACCTCCCATGTACTGGCCACTATGTGACATTAGGCTGATAGCAGACACTTGGGGTTGGCTCTGGGCCAGGACCTTCATGAGCACTTTTCATATATTAATCCACACAACACCCAACCAAGATAAATACTACTGTCCACATTTTGCAATGGGAGCAGAGGCCCAAGATTTCACAGCTGGTAGAGAGCATCCAGGCTTAGGAATCCTGACCACCTGTCCCACCTCCCATCCTTGCTGGGCCTGCATCACGCTGTCCTTAGCATACAGGCTTCAGGGTTCTGAGATCACCAGTCTCCTAAAAATAGCTCCATAGTCTCATCACAGATGCCTACTTCTCTGGCCCAGGGCTCTTTGCAAAGGAACAAAGCCACTTGTATGCAGTTCTGAGCCTCTTATTCCTGGTGAGTAGGTGCAGTTGCTGCACTGAAGCAATTAGCATTGGCCCCGACCAACCCAGGGCTTTGACACTTCCTCTCTCTTCCCGGGCACTGCTCCCCCAGCACCAGGAATGAGCTCTGAGCTCTGAAAGCTGACCATGGGTATAGTGGTCTGATTCAGGTGTCCCCCATAAACTTAATGTGCTCTGAACGCTTGATCCCCACCCAGCTGATGGCACTTTTGGAAGTATGTTGGGGAAATATGTTGGCATGCTGGGGGCGGGCTTATGGGGTTAGAGCCGACTCCCCCTTGCCATTTTTTGGCAACCTCCCTGCCACTGTTTGTAGTGCTGTGGCAAAGGTGATGTCTCACCCTTTGTCCATGACATCATTTTTTCCCTGCCATCACGGAGCTTCCCCTTGAGTCTTTAAGCCAAACTAAACCCATTCCTCAACAAGCTGCTTTTGGCCGGGATCCTTTCTGGGCAGTAACAAGAAAGCTGACTGCAATCATGGGAGAGCAAGAAACAAGTACCTGCTCTATTCCTCAAAGACTGTGCTCCTGTGAGAGCCCTCCAGTGGTGCACCCACCCTGGGACCCAGGATCATTCACTCACTGGGCACTGAGACTGGAAAAGAGGTTGGGAAAAAAGGAACTAGCTCTGTGACCTGAAAAAGAGCTTGCCTTCCTCCTCAGATCTATGCTTCTTAATCCTCAGTAAAAATAGATATTTTAGCCAGGCATGGTGGTGCACTTCTTTAATCCCAGCACTCTGGAGGCAGAGGTAGGAGGATGGCTTTGAGTTTAAGGCCAACCTGAAACTACATAGTGAATACCAGGTCAGTGTGAGTTAGAGTGAGACCCTACCTCAAAAATTAACAAATAAATAAGAAAGGAAAAAAGAATAGCTATTTTATTTGTAGATATTACTACCACAAAGGGTTGCAGGGCAGGTGAGAAGGCAGCCTGGGGAGTCAGAAGTGCCATTCAGCCCACCTATTAGGGGCCCTGCCTCAGATGGGAGGAGGAATGCTCTTGGTCTATAAAGTGTATGCTTTGCATGCTGAGCAATGGACTAAGGTTTCTAGATAGATAAAGGAAATGGCCTCAAATCTCATGGCAAGGGCAAACACAGCTAATTTGGAATTTGGTTCCCAAGGCTGATTCAGAACCTGCTGCAGATAAAAGTATGTCTGGGTGTGAACTCCGGCCCCTCTGGCCCAAGGAAGGAGGAAAAAAGATGGCACTCAGCAGAGAGGCAGCCCAAATGAAGATGGCCTCTGCACTACACATCCTATTACCTCTCCTGACCCGTGCGATAGCCTTGAGACAGGTGTTCACTTTTGCAGAAAAGATACAGAAGCCCATTTGTGGTAGTTTTGAATAGATGTCCCCCAAAAGAATTAAAGGTTTATTAAAATTGTAAATTGTCTCCAGCCAGTTCTGGCTGGAGGAGGTGTGTCACCTGGGCCAGATCATAGGTGAGCCCTAGGGTGTTTCTGGGGTGGGTCTGGAATTCTAGCTTTACATATGCAAAAAGCAGTCTGAGCTCAAGCCTGGAGTTCCTTTTGTTAGTTAGGAGTGTGCTTGCTTGTGGTGCTGGTGGTGGGCTTCTGTCTCTGTCTCTGCTTGCATCTGTTCAATAAATATTTTCCTCCCCAAATCGTGCCTGGTTTGGAGATTCATCCCAGCGGCATGTGGCTGAATACGACACCATTCCAAACTCTTCAACCCCCAGCCCCATGCTGGGCACAGGGCAGGAGAACCATATTGAGGCCTGAAAGTAGCTGCTCCCAGGAGACTCAGGGTCTGGCTGAGTCACCTTGGCCTGGACGTCCATCTCATGTCCTCTTTTACTCATTGAGAATATGACCCAGGTCCTGTGGGCAGTAGCCATGGAGGAAGTGGGTAACGACTATGACACAGAAGCTAAAGGCTGCGATTACCCTTCGTGACAGGAGCTTGGGACATTTTTATGAAAAGAGAAATTGTTGTCTCATAAATTATACTTGGGAGGAATCTGCAGATGCAGGCTGATGACCATAGTGACATTTTCCACAGCTGGAGGCAGCCTCCCCCAAAGCCAGAGGGTCACCCTGGCTCATGCCTGCCTACTAAGCTACAGGAAAGTGTTTGCAGGAAGAACTCAAGTGTTGACTGGGGAGGGAGGGCCCAAGTTGGGGTAGGGTGATGGAAGAGAGGCTTCAAAAGGCACAGTGGTTGGGTTCCTCCCAGAGATTCTGAAATGACTTATCTGGATGGAGCCTGCCCAGTTCACTTCCAGCTAAAAAGATGACCCACCCACCCCTGGCAATCAATCAAATAGCAAGCCTTTAGCTAGGGTGAACTGGGGGAGGGGACCCGAACATAGGACACAGTATCTACTCAGCAGATATTTTATATGAAGATAGTTGCTGACCCTCGCCATGGTAACTGAAGAGGCCCTGGGAAAAGGTGGGGGAGGGGTGGGAGAATTGCCTTCCGAAGCAGCAGCTGGATCTGATCCAAGCCCAGAGGCCCCAGGACACCAGAGCCACACTGAGCGTTTTGCTTTCTTCTCACTGCCTTTGCCAGGCACCAAATGTCTGGTTGTTCCTCCTTCCATTTACCTCAGTCAGGTGATGCGCACTGAGCAGTACTCTCAGGGAAGCAAAACAAGCTTAGCTTCTGTCCTCAAGGACATAGTGACCTTCACAGCTCAGGGAGGGATTCAGATCATGAATGAGCTGGCTCAAGGAGAGTGCCAGGGCAAAGGGTAACAAGTTCAAGTATATACTGAAGCTACTTTGTCTTGCCTTCTCTCTCCCCTCCCACACACATCTGGTCTCCATTGTCATAAACTGCATGTCTTCTGGGTTCTCACACATATACCCACACCTGGTGTTCAACCTAACTCTCTTGTAAGATTTTACATGTTCATTAGAGACTTCCAAGAGCAGAGTTGCCAGTCTGTGACTTCCTGGACTTGATGCCTGAAACTCATGTTGCCAGGGTAGTCCTGTTTGATGATGGGGTACTTAACAGTATGCAAATTTCTCTGTGTGTTACCATTAATGCTTTATTTTCCAAGTAAAGTGAATATTCTTCAAAATACATCGTTAAAATTATTATATTTAGGGCTGGAGAGATGGCTCAGCGGTTAAGGCACTTGCCTTCAGTGCCTAAGGCTCCAGGTTCAATTCCCCAGGACCCACATAAGCCAGATCCACAAGGTGGTGGCCCTGGTGCTCTCTCTCTCTCTCTCTCTCTATCTCTTTCTCTGCTTGAAAATGAATAAATAAAATATTTTTAAAAATTATTATATTTAATAAATGTATTTTTGCAGGGCTGGAGGTCAAGCTCAGGGCTTTGGATGCCACAAGGCACTTGCTCTAACACTGATCTATACTGCTCCAACTCTACTTAATTAACATGTCCGTTTATTGCTCTCTCTACCCTTCTCTGTGGGGGTACATTCCACATTTGATGCCTAAAACTGCAAAAAAATCAAATTTTCTTGCTTTCTCTCTCTCTCTCTCTACATATATATATATATATATATATATATACATATATATATTACGTATGTGTGCATATATACAATATGCCTATATATAGAGATGCGTGTGTGTGTGAGAGAGATTTTTCCCGTGGTAAAGATTAATTGATAAATCAGGCATGGTAAGAGATTAGCAACAATAGCAAAGTAGAAAAATTATAACAATATATTGTAATAAAAGTTCTCTGAATGTGGTTATCCTTCCCTCCATATGTTATGTTGCTCTCACCTTTTCATTTGAAAGAAGCATTTTGCGGCATCTCTGTCTTATCCAAATTGCCAGCATCACTACTTTTGTGCTTGGAGCCATAAATAAGCAAACTGAGTATGAGAAGGACTGTGATGCTGTGGTGGCTGATGGGATAACTGAGGTGGCTTCTAAGTGACTAGCATCCTAATAGTATATACCTTGTGGATACTTTGGATGAAACATGATTTGTGTATCAAGAACAGGACTATGCAATGTTTTGTTAGGGTCCGAGGTCAACTACCTCTCAGAAGGACAGAGGACACACACGATAATGCAAGTTACACAGCGAGGTTTATTTCCAGCTAGCTGGGGTCTGAGTATCTGACTGGCGTAGCAGGTTTCAACATGGACCCCAAGCATAGAGCTCAAGGGGTTTTTATATTCTTTTCTTTTAACAGTAAGCATGAGTTACACAGTGATTTTCCATAGCCCTTGGGGGTACCTATTCTGGCCCATTTCCGTATCTTGGTGGTGGGGTGAGATACCCACCTATCCCTCAAGATAAACATTTGGTCTCTTGATGCAACCACCCGTAATCTCCCTCATCTTGTTAGGTAGGATTAGCCAGCTTCCGTCCTTGTTCCTCATTCCAGTCATTCATTCCAGTAAGTTTCGGCCCAGGCCCCCCAGGCCCTCATGGCTATTGTCAGGCTAAGTTAACTATGTGCCTAGCATTCCCCCCCCTTTAGTTGTTCATAACGAGGAATCGTGCTCATTCTTGCAGGGAGCGTACATGTCCTCAGGGTTAGGCAGCCTCTCATAGTCTGGCCTCAGGACTATAAATTGGACTGTGTTTACATGGTCTTTCACAAAGGCCACTTACTTATTGAAGATGCAAGGGCCAAAGGTCAAAATGAGCACTAGCACACCTAGAGGACCTACCAAGGTGGAAATTAAAGTAGTAAACGAGATGGAGCTATTGAACCAAGCCTCGAACTGACTTTCCTGGGCCTCTCTTTCCCTTTTTCTCTTGGCTAGTTCTTCCCTAACTTTAGCCATGGACTCTTTCACTACTCCAGTGTGGTCAGCATAAAAACAGCTTTCTTCCCTCAGTGCAGCACACAATCCCCCCTTGATGTAGAAATAGCAAATCAAGCCCTCTTCTATTCTGGAGCACTACCTCAGAAAGGGAAGTGAGCAATTTTTCTAAATGACTGATAGAGGTCTCTGTCCTTTCTAAATCTTCATCTATGGCTATCCGCAATGAGGTTAGCCTAGTATGTTGGGTGGCCAGGGAGCCTATGCCAGTCCTGGCCCCAACCACCCCTAGACTAAATAAGGTGGCTGTGGTGAGGGCAGAAATTGGCTCCCTCTTTCTTCTGATGGTTCCTTCCTCCCCCAGTGCTGATACATGCTCTCCTCAGGGTGGTAGAGGATACGGGGTAAAACAGTGACCAGGATGCAAAATTCTTTGGAGGGATTGAACACAGAAAGGGGAAGACACAGAGTCAAACCTGTTGGAGCAGATCCACCATCCTTCTTTCCCCAGCATGAGCCATCCTGTCGAGTCACTGATTGGTACATACAGCACACAGGCTCTCGTGTGTCCGAGGAACAGCCCCAGGCAGTGCCCTTGCCTACTCACAAGTTGAAGAGTGAGCCCTGTCTTGCAGTCCCCCCAAGGGAACTGTGGTGGATTGTCCTCCTGAGACATGTTAAAGGTGGCATTTAGGGCTGAAGAGATGGCTTAGCCGTTAAGGCGTTTGCCTGCAATGCAGAAGGACCTGAGTTCGATTCCCCAGTGCCCATGTAAAGCCAGATGCACAAGAGGGCGCATGTGTCTGGAGTTCATTTGCAGTGGCTGGAGGCCCTGTTGTGCCCATTCTCTCTCTCTCTCTCTCTCTCTCTCTCTCTCTCTCAAATAAATAAAACATTTTTAAAAGGTGGCATTTAACCCTACTGCCTCATAGAAGGGGGGCAGACATTGTAACACAACCAGCAAGAGGTGGTTAAGTAGGGGCTGGTGTGGTTCGGGGTTAGAAGGGCATCTTGAACTAAGATGCAAAGAGGGTCCTGGGCTCCCAGTGGGCTACTGGGCACCACAACAGGGGTACCCCATGGGTTCTGCTTCAGGGTCCCATTCCCTGGTGTCAGGACTGTGGTGGGCTGGAAGATTGATTTTTGTTCCCTTCGGGGTGGTGTCAGTACCTCATTGGGACCCACTACTTGGGGCGGATCTATTGGCTCTGCCTTCAGTTTAACAATCAAGGATGAACCTGTGTGCCCCCCATATTTATAGAATACTATTCCCCACATTCATCCTTGTATCCAGCCGGTATCCCTCTTTCCTTCCTCAGTGAAGATGATCTTAATCCAGTCCAGGTTTCTGGGTCCACAACCATGGTAGCCTGTTCCAGTATTGTTCCTAGGCAGGCTGGTGTGTTTGCCTAAGTCATCTTTACCAGATCCTGCCACCGTACAGTCCATTTCCAGTCACCGTCGTTCAGTGTAACACAATAGCAGGATTTGCAAAAGGAATGCTGTATACCTCCACATTCTCAGCTTTTGTTCCAGCCAGGGCAGGCATAGAAACCATACCTCCTGGCGTCTTGTGGGGCTTCCGCATTATCGGACAGGTTGATGTCGCAGATGCAAAACTGCAAATCTGGCCACCAAGTGTTCATAGGTGCTCTGCAGGCTGTTTCGCTGAGGACACTGTGTTTCACCATCAATGAGGGTCTAGGTTAACCTGTAGGGAGTGTGAGGGGACTCTGACCCACTCTTAGGTTCTTTCCCCCCTTCAAGCACCCAGAACAGGGTAGTCAGAACCATGAGAGTCCACATCTTTATGAGGTGCAGCACAGCTTTACCTTGAAAGGATTCGCAGGGTCGGCCCGAGCTGTCCAATGTCCAGAAGCATCTCTTGCCTCGATGGGAGTGGCTTTATGGACATGTGAGTGGTGTATTCAGGGCCCAATTCCATCGACCTTGAGGACAGTGGGGGTAGCTAGAACAACCACAATAAGGACCTTTCCATCTCCCTTCCAGAGTCTGGGTCCTATGTCTTTTTATCCATACCCAATCCCTGGGGTGATGCCATGTTCCGGGTTTGGGGCATCCTTTATCTCATACAGGGAGTGCACCAAGGGCCAGATCTCTCGTTGGACATCCTGGAGAGCCTTGAGACTAGCCAGGTAATTTGGGGCCACAATGAGTTCTTGGTTCAATAAAGTTTGGACCACATTGGGGGGTGAAGCCCAATATAAAATTTCAAAGAGTGTCAATCCATGTACATATGGTGAGTTTCAAACCCAGAACATAGCATAAGGCAGGAGAGTCACCCAGTTCCCGCCAGTCTCAATGGCTAATTTAGATAAGGTCTCCTTTAGGGTCTGATTCATTTTCTCTACTTGCCCTGAGGTCTGGGGATTATATTCAGAATGTTATTTCCAATCAGTCCCCATGGCTCAGGCCAGTCCCTGTAGGACTTTACTGATGAAAGCTGGGCCATTATCAGAGCCTAGGGTTTCGGGGATCCCATATCTGGGTATGATTTCCTCCAGCAATGCCATAGCCACAACCTGGACAGTTTCTTGTTTTGTAGGGAAGGCTTCTACCCACCCTGAGAAGGTATCAATCATCACCAAGCACTTATACCTGTACCTTCCAGGTTTTACCTCTGTGAAATCCACCTCCCAGCTCTGTCCCATCACCCTTCCCTGTATCCTTGTACCTGTGTGTAGGGGTCTCTTCCTACTGGGCTTCATAGCCTGGCACCCAATGCACTGGTCCATGATCATCTGGATCTGGGCTGTTCCTTGTGGGAACTAGAGGCGAGCGGTGCTAGCAGCTTTTTCTTCCCCAAGTAGGTGGCTCGATGCAAGTTGGAGAGGAGAAACAGTCCCAATTTCACTGGCAGGATCAGTCTTCCTTCTGTGTCCCAGTGCCATCCCTGCTGATCAGGCTCCAAGCAACGATGGTTCTTGATCCATTGCAGGTCTTCCAAAGTGTAGCCAGGTTGTAGGGGCAGACAGGCAAGTTCAGGGGCCGGCAGGGTGAGCGCCAAGACCAGGGAGGCCATCACTGCCTTCTTGGCCGCCTTGTCCACTAGCCAATTTCCTTCAGCCTCAGGGTTCTGGCGGACTGATGTCCTGCATTATGAACGACTGCCACGGCCTGGGGCTTCTGCATGGCATCCAGCAGCCTCTGTACCTCCCGAAGATTGCATAGTTCCTTTGCTTCTGCTGTTATGAAGCCTCTTTCTCAGTAGATGGCACCATGGACATGGACAGTGCCAAAAGCATAATGGCTATCAGTGTAGACAGTCACCTGCCTGTTCCAGTGCCTCCACCAGTGCAATCAGTTCGGCCTTCTGGGCCGAGGTACTGGGTGGAAGGGGGGCACTCCATATGATCCTCCTGGCCTGGTCTACCACCACTGCACCTGCCCTCTGCACCCTATCTGTCATAAAACTGCTCCTGTCCGTGTACCGTATCAACTCACTGTTCAGCAGGGCAGCGTCCTGAAGACCAGATCTCACCTGGGTGATCTCTGCTATAATTTCCTGGCAATCATGCAGCAGCATCTCTAGATCCAGAATTGGCAGCAGGGTTCAGGGAGGCTGGGTCAGAAAAGATGATGGGAGGAGCATCCAGCAGAAGCCCTTGGTAGTGAGTCTGTCGGGCATTGGTTATCCATCAGCCAGGGGTGCTTCAGGACCCCTTCTGTTGCATGAGGGGTTACCACCTTCAGTTGCTCTCCGAAGGTGAGTTTATCAGCATCCTTTACCATTAGGGCAACTGCCGCTATGATCCACAGGCATGGGGGCCAGCCTACTGTGACAGGGTCCAGCCTTTTAGATAGATGGGCGACTGGTTGCTTCCATGACCCTAGGCCCTGTATTAGTACCCCTTTCGCGATTCCCTTCTTTTTGTCTACAAATAGAGTGAAGGGTTTCAGGGGGTCAGGCAGCACCAGGGCTGTGGCCCTCAGAAGGGCGGCCTTGAGCTCTTCAAAGGCCTTTTGTTGGTCTGGCTCCAAGGCCCAGGGGGCCTTGTCCTTTGTTGCCTCATATAGGGGCCTCACTAATTCGGCACACTCCATTATCCAGAGCCAGCAGTAGCCTGTTGTTCCCAGGAATTCTCCGACTTCCCTAGCTGAGGTGGGGACTGGAAGTCTGAGAATAGTTTCTTTCATGGCATCTGTCAACCACCTGGTCCCTTCTTTTAATTCATCACCCAGATAGGTGACAGTTTGTCTACATATCTGAGCCTTCTTTGCACTGGCCCAATAGCCCAACCTCCCCAACTCCTGGAGGAGGTCTCCAGTGGCCTGCCAGCATTTGGCCTCTGAGGGGGCTCCCAGGAACAAGCAATCTATGTATTGTGGGGGTGCTACTGTGGTGAGGATCCAATGAGTCATTTCTTGGGGCCATACATCTGGCAGTTGGGGGTTCTGCCTAGTGAACAAGTGATGCTCATCTGCTAGGGACATGGTCAAAACATGGAGAGATTGTCCTTTGCCATCCATCACTTTGATGCTGTCCAGCTCAAAGTGAATACGAGCCTTCACTTTGGTTAGCAGATCGTGCCCTAGAAGGGGCCCGGGCACTCAGGACTGACCAAGAAAGAATGAGTCACCTGGTGCCTGCCCAAATCTACCTGACGCTTACTGGTCCAACAATATGCCCTGGACCCTGTTGCTCCCTGTACTAGGTTAGTTTTCTGGGACAGGGGCTCAGTAGGTTTATTGAGAACTGAATACTGGGTGCCTGTGTCAACCATAAATCCCATTGGCTTCCCCTTCACATACACAGTTATCCAAGGAGGGGATCCGAGTCCCATCCCTCTAATCACTCTCCATTCCTGCCAGCAGAACTTGGGTATCTCTGCCAGATCTCTGATACTGTCCCTGTTGTCCCTGGCGCTTGGGGCATTCCCTCTTCCAGTGTCCGTATTCTTTGCAGTAAGCACATTGCCCTCGATCTAGTCTAGATCATGTCCTTGGAGGTCTGACTGGTCCGGTTGGTTTAAGTCCTGACCCAGTTGCTCCTGGGATGCCTGCCAGCAAGATCTTAGCCATTTCCTTCTGTTGTTTCCAGCTTTCCCTGCTCTGGGGCTCTCTGTCTTCTTTCTGAATCCTTTTCTTTAATTCCTGATTTTCTTTTCTAATTCTGTCCTCCCTTTCTTCCGGGGTCTCGTGAGTATTAAAAACCCTCTCAGCTACATTCATCAGATCTCAGATGGTCATCTTTCCAAGTCCCTCCTGTTTATGTAGCTTCTTTTTAATATCTGGGGCTGCCTGATTTATAAAGGACATTATTACTGCCAACTGGTTTTCCTCTGCTAATGGGTCCAAGGGGGTGTACTGTCTATAAGCCTCATAGAGGCGCTCAAAAAACATGGCTGGGCATTCATTTTCCCCCTGCATTACAGCTTTTACATTAGCCAAATTGGTGGGGTGGTGAGCTGCCACTTGGAGATCTGGCATAAGAGTCTGGCAGTAAATTCAGAGACTCTCCTTACCATCCATGTTCTCAAAGTCCCAGTCTTGTCTGTTCAAAGGAAAACATTCATCAATCAGGTTTGGCAGGGTGGTTGGCTGTCTGTGGTCACCGGGGACATTCCTCCTGGCTTCGGTGAGGATCTGTTCACATTCCTCAGTGGTGAAGAACGTTTTAAGAAGCTGCTGGCAGTCATCTCAAGTGGGACTGTGCATATGCAGAAGAGAGTCAAACAGATCAGTCAAGCCTCTGGGTTCCTCAGAAAGGGGAGGGTTCTGGGCCTTCCAATTATACAGAGCACTACTTGAGAAAGGCCAGTACAGATAAGCAGGTTCCTCATTGGGACCAGTACTGCCTAGTGCCTGGAGTGGGAGGATGGGGGCCCTGGCAGAAGTGGAAAAGGGCTCTTCCTCTGGGATATCCTCTTGGTGCCTGCGAGGTCTGAGCCCCCATGTTGGCCCTGGGGTCAGTGCAGGGGATGCCGATGGAGAGGCAGTCAAGTGGGAGGCTCCAGGAGCTCAGCTGCCTCAGGTTGGAGTGGAGCAGCAGTGACATAGGGTGGGTGGTTTCCCTCAAGTTCTAGATCTAACAGGGATGGACAGAGATTTGATCACACCTGCAAAATAAGCTTCTTAGGTGGGTTGGGAGGTTTCAGGGCAATGGTGACTGGCAGAGGAGACTTGGGACTGGTCTTAGTGACAACCAATACCTTGGGGGACTCCTGCTTTTCATGAATAAAGGATTTCAGCCAAGGGGGGGGGGTTTCTACTAAGGCCTGCCATATTAGGATACATGGATATTGGTCAAGATAGCCCTGAATGCCAGATCTATTAATAACATTCTGGACCTTCTTAATAGCATCTAAAGAGACGGTTCCTTGGGGAGGCCAACCTACATTGAAGGTTGGCCATTCTGCTGAACAGAAGGTGTCAATTTTACCTTTCTTCAGCTCCACGCCATAATTACATCCCTTGGGCAGATTTCAGAGAAATGATTCGGAAGGAGAGTCACTTGAGCCTGTCCCATAATAATCCAAAGGAAAGGACAAACAAGGGAAAAGAGAACAAAGGACACAGTATCAGCAGTAAGGCAGTAAAACAAATTCTCACAGGACTCTCCAACACCCACCAGTCGGTCAACCACACCAATCTCACAGGTGCAATGCCATTCACACCATTCACACCCAGATCAGGATCCTTACCAGAAATCAGCCCAAATGACGTCCACTGGGGATGTCACTTCAGCTCCTGATTGTCAGGGATGTCTTCCATGACTTCCAGCGGTGGAACCTGCAGGGTCAGAACCCTTTCCTTCCACCCAGATGAATTCTCAACCAGACCCAGACAGGGACCTCTCAGTCCCTCCAGATGGAGATGACCAATCCTCCTTCTGTGGTTTTCCTGAACCTCTGTATTGGGGTTGTTTCCTTTAGGAGAGGTCTAAACCCAGAGGAGTCCCCAAATGTTAGGATCCGAGGTCAACTAACCCTCAGAAGGACAGAGGACACACGTGATAATGCAAGTCACACAGTGAGGTTTATTTCCAGCTAGCTGGGGTCTGAGTATCAGTCCAGCATTGTGGGTTTTAACATGGACCCTGAGCATAGGGGTCTAGGGGTTTTTATCTTCTTTTTTTAACAGCAAGCATGAGTTACACAGTAATTTTCCACAGCCCTTTGGGGTACCTATTCTGGCCCATTCCCATATGTTGGTGGTGGGGTGAGATAAATTCCAGGGCCCATCCCTCAAGATAAACATTTGGTCTCTTGACGCAACCACCCACAATCTCCCTCATCTTGTTAGGTAGGATTAGTCAGCTGCCGCCCTTGTTCCTCGTTCCAGTAATTCATTCCAGTGAGTTTCAGCCCAGGCCCCCCAGGCCACCATGGCTGTTGTCAGGCTAAGTTAACTATGTGCCTAGCAGTTTCATCACACAACTCTGAATAAAATGAAAAATCTGTTATAGTTAGCTTTCTCATTGATGTGCAAAAAAGAACCTGACCAAAAGCAGCTTGTGGAAGGAATGGGTTTATTTTGGCTTACAGACTTGAGGGGAAGCTCCATGATGGCAGGGAAATCAAATGCATGAGCAAGGGTGGACATCACCACCACAGCAAGGCATAAAGCAGCAGGAAGTTATGCCAAAAACTGGCAAGGAGAAGCTGGCTACAACTCCCATAAGCCTGCCCCCCAACAACACACTTCCAACAAGATTCCAATTCCAAAACTGTCATCAGCAGAGATCAAGCATTCAGAACACATTGAGTTTACGGGGGGAACCTCAGTCAAACCACCACAAATACTTACAAATTGTTTATTTCTGGATCTTCTCACTTAAAATTTTTGGATAACAGAAACCACAAGTAAAGAGACACATACAATATGCAAAGTATGGCTTTGCATTTGCAAAATAAGAAATGCTTATTCTACAACAATTTATGGAACTTAGAAAAGCTTCCATTCTTCATTTAGCAAATGCTTAAGTGTCTTCTGTATGCTGTGATGTTCTTGAAGAGCTTCCAGTTTACCCAGATATCAGAGATATTAATAATTAAGATGACACATGATGCAGTAGAAGAAACCCACACCACCAGTAATCTCAAAGCCTGCAATGTCTATGGTCTATCTTGTAGGTATCAGCATTGCTCTACAACATAGTTCTTGAAGTCCTAGCCCAACCAATTAAACAGGATAAAAGCATAAAAGGGATACAAATTGGAAAGGAAGAAGTAAAACTATCCCTCTTTGCAGATGGAATGATCCTTTACAAAAGAATAGTGTAAGTAAACTTCTGAAGGTAGTAAATTCCTTCAGTAAAGTGGCAGGATACACAATTAACAAACAAAAATCAATAGCCTTTTGTTATGCAGATGATATGCATACAGCAAAAGACATCAGAGAGACTGTCCCATTTTCAATAGCCTCCAAAAAAAAAACCCAAATACCTTGGAATATCACTAACCAAGGATGTGAAGGACTTGTATAATGAAAACATTAAAATGCTCAAGAAAGAAATAGAGGAGGATATGTAGAGATGGAAAGATATTCCATGCTCCTGGATAGGGAGAATTAATATAGTAAAAATGGCAATGCTTCCAAAAGTTATTTATAGATTCAATGCCATGCTAATAAAAATCCCAGTTTCTTTCTTCACAGACATAGAGTAATCTCAAAATTTATTTGGAAGGGCAAAAGGCCTCAGATAGCCAAATCTACTCTAAATAATAGTACTTCCTCAGGAGGTATCACCATTCCAGATTTAAAGACACATTACAGAGTAATAGTAACCAAAACAGCATGGCACTGGCATAAAAACAGATAGACAGACCAACGGAACAGAATTGAAGGCCCTGCTCTTACTTTGAGTAACTATAGTTACTTGATCTTTGACAAAGGTGCCAACAATGTTGGCTGGGGTAAAGATAACATCTTCAACAAATGGTGCTGGACAAATTGGATAAAAACTTGTAAAAAATGAAAATAGAACCATTTCTTTCATCATGCACAAAAATCAACTCCAAATGGATCAGGGACCTCAACATAAGACCTGTAACCCTGAAAATCCTGGAAGAAAAGATAGGAGGAAGTCTCCATGAAACAGGTGTAGGGGAAAACTTCCTGAGCAAACCTCCAGTATCCCAGGAAGTACAGCAATCACTTAACCAATGAAACCTTATCAAGCTTAAAAGCTTTTGTACAGACAAACAGACCATAATCAGATCCAATAGACCACCATCAAACTAGGAGATAATTTTTGCCAGCTATAAAACAGACAGAGGTCTAATATCTAGAACTTACAAAGAACTAAAAATCAATCAATAAATAAATCAAACAGCCCCCTCACAAAATGGGGCATTAATCTCAACAGAGAATTCACAGAGGAGGAAACACAAGTGGCCAATTCTCATTTAAGAAAGTGTTCATCATCCTTAATCATCAGGGAAATAAAAATCAAAACAACAATGAGATTCCACCTTACTCCAGTCAGAATGGCAATCATTAAAAAATCCAACAACAATAGATGCTGGTAAGGATTTGGGGATAAAGGAACCATCATTCACTGCTGATGGGACTGCAAACTCATTCAACCACTATGGAAAGCAGTGTGGAGACTCCTGAACAGAATGGACACAGAGCTACCAACAGACCCAGCTGTCCCTCTACTAGGCATCTACCCTCGAGATGTCACGCCTCAGCACAGAGACATTAGTACAGCAATGTTTATTGCAGCTCAATTCATAATAGCCAAGAATTGAAATCAATCCAAATGTCCATCTCTGGACAAATAGATATCAAAGTTGTGGTACATTTACACAATGGAATTCTACTCAGTTGAAAGGAAAAATGGCATAATGAAATTTAAAGAAAGGTGGATGGAATTGGAGCAGATCATACCTAGTGAACTCACAGAACAGAAAGTCAAACGCCACATATTCTCCCTCATACACGGTTTCTAACCAGGTTAAGCTTAAACTCAAAGCAAACCTAACAGATGAAATGAGAGACTGTAAAGGGGGATGGAAGGAATGGGGAGATGAAAGTGAGGGTGGGGGCACCTATATAATAAGCTAAACCAATAATGAAGTGAAAACATACAGTCCTTACTTTCATACAGTAAAGTTTCAAGGAAGCTGTGGGCATCACCTGGTAAGAGGGGCCATGAATAGAATGGGAGGAAGCCTAAGCCCCAAGAAAAATTGATCAGACCTGCAACTCCCTGTCCCACACTGAGCTGTTGATCAAAGAGACCCACGAGGTCCCCCAAAATGAGACAGGATTATGTCAAAGCTCTTGAATACCCACCCCAGGCCAAAGGTAAGACCCTATTGCTGAAGAAACCACAGAAAGTCAACACACAGCACCAAGAGACCCTGCGAGATCCAGAATGGCAACCAGATCCAAGATGGCAACATGCGTTGTGCCGAAAGGCCTTACATGAGCTGCCAGGGGAAATTGGTCAATGATATTTGGAGTAAGCAGAGACCTCTGATATACAATTCAGATGAGTGTCATGAGAATGCTGAACACACTTCCTTCTGGGAGAGATCAGCAAGCCAATAAGTGATCACTTATGCAATAGAGGCGCCAAAATCTAGGGGGGGGGTGTATTCAATGGCTTTCAAATTGGCCAAGAGATCCACTCAGTGACAAAGAACCCTTAACTGGAATTGGGATCCAGGATATAATCTATGGGAACCAAAAACCTAGGCACCAAGGAGAAATTCCCACTACCAGAGAACTACAGAGAGGCTACTCCCTATAGAATCTTGCCAAGTTAGCAATGTGTGTCGCATTTAACCTATACTGATCTCACTCTCTGATGGAGATTCTGTTTGTATTTTTCAGAGGGCAGGGAGAGAGCCATGGTCAATCCAACTCCACAAAACAAGCCACAGGGTGATGGTGGGCATCCTGACAAGAGATGAACTACTCCAGGCCTGTCATGTAGACCCAAAATGAAACCTTCGAGACACTGACATGACAAACAAGAGACCTATCACCACAGCAAGTCAATTCACCCAGGACAGGTCCATGAGACAGACACCAATGAGAGCCCACACAACCCAAAGCAGAAGTACAGAGACAGTTAAGATCTCAACAATAAAGGTGACTTAAAACTCACCCACCATGACTCAGTGGAAGAGGGGCGGAAAGAATGTAAGACCTGTGGTGGGGGAGGATATCAGAGACATTGCCCCCCTCATCAACAACACACAAATGGGGGATCCTGGCTACCTCCTGAGCTATTCATGACCCCCTTCCCCAGTATCCCCACTGAGGTGGGCCCACCAGTGGGTTGGGGACAGGGAAAAGGGAAGAGGGGGTACCATCATAAGATTTGCTCAAAAAATGTATCTAATTAAGGATAATAAAGATATTTTTTAAATTTTTTTAAAGAAATCAGACAAACTCATCACTGCATTCACACAGGGTGAACAGTCTTGCTTCTCAAGAATTTGTTGTTTGTCTTAGAGGAAATCAAAAGCCAAAGTGAACAAGAAACAAAAGCTCAAAGGAGGGGGACTGGCTACCTCTTATTCATCACCCCCCACCCCATGGACTGATCCAGTATATCCACCAAGGAGGGCCTCCAGTGGGCTAGGGACAGAGAGGAGGGAAATGGGGGTACCATCACAAGATTTGCTCATGTAAGGTATCTGATGATTGCCAATAAAGATTCAAAATAAAGAAAAGCTGCCTAGCCCAAGGCTGCCTCTTCCCACAGCAGAGCCAATGGATGGTGACCACTGTGTGGGTAAGCAATGCGGTCAGGGAAGCCAGCTGTGCGGCACTGTCCAGTGGGAGGTCTTCAGCTGACCTTGCCCTGCCCTCGGCGCATACGTGTCCTCCAGGATTGCTTATCATTATTTGCATTGTTCCAATGTGGCTGTTTTCTGGGCGTGATGGCACAGGGCTTTAAACCCAACACTGAGGCAGGAGGATCAAAGTGAGTTCAAGGCCAGTGTGGGACTACAAAGTGAGCTCCAGGTCAGCCTGGGCCACAGTAAGACCCTACCTCAAAAGAAAATTAAAAAAAAAATTCTATGTGGCTGCTTAAGTTTTCTCAGCAAACTTCTAGCTTTGGCCAGTGTAGCAATTACTTCCTCGTTGTGAACAAACACATGACCAGAAGAAATTTCAGGATGGGAAGAGTTTGGTTTTGGCGTAGAGTTTTCAGGGGAAGTTTCTTGACAGGGAGGGCATGGCAGCGAGAGGAGGAGGGCGGAGGGTGGTTAAGACAGTTGTTTAAATAGCCTGACAGTCTGAGTTCCCCAGCACCCACATAAAGCCAGATGGTCAAAGTGGCACATGCAACTGGAGTTCATTTGTAGTGGTTGGAGGTCCTGAGCACCCATTCTCTCTCCTAGTATCTGCCTCTTTCTCTCTGTCTCTATCTCTCTCAAATAAATAAATAAAACACTTTTTAAAGGGTAGGAAGCTGGCTCTTCACATTTGCAGGCAGGAAGTAGACGGTGAACAGGAAGTGGGACATCTACTTCCTCAAGCAAAGCTCCACCTTCTAAGGTTCCCCAACCTTCCCAGTGTTCAAATGCATGCGCCTAGGAGGGGTATTTTGTATTCATACCACAAGAGTCAGGAACCTTGTCAGATTTTGGATATGGTTTACCACTAGGTTTGCCGTACATGCTTCACTGTTGTAAGATGGGTTGGGACAGGTGGCGTTAGAGGTAGGTGATTGTTTGGATGTAAAATATTCTCCACAGGCTCACGTGTTTGAACTTTTACTGTCAAGCTGGTGTCTCTGTTTAGAAGGTTGAAGAACTTTTGGAACTTGAGGCCTAACTGGCAAAAGTCAATCACCAGAGGTGGATCTTGAAAGTTACACCCACCAGATTCTGTGTAGCTCTCTGCTTCTGGTCTGGCACTCATGGGAAGAGCTTGCCACACATTCCTGCCATCAAATCTTCCTTATTACAAAGCTCCCCCAAACAATGAACCAAAATAAACCTTTCTTCCCTTAAGTTGTTTTTGTCAGATACTTGGTCACAGTGATGAGAAAGTAACTAAAACAGAAAATTGGTACCAAGAAGTGGGGCTTTTACAGGTAGAAGCTCAGAAGTCAGAATGCTGATACAGATGCAGACAATAAAGACTGAGTTCGTGAGATTTTAGGTAAGAAAAGGAAGTGTACTATCAGGCAATGAGCTTAAGGCCGTTCATGTTACATTCTAGCAACAACTCTGGCTATACTCTACCTACGTCTATCCTAAAAATTTGAGTGAGTCTGAATTCACAAGTAATGAACTAACTTACTTGATGGAGGAAATTTCAAGCATCCAAGCTATGGCATGGTTTTGGTTGGCTGCATTTAGCAAGGTTTATGGTGAGAATTCAAAGAAAAACCAGAGCAGAATGATATAAAAAATACAGTTGGCAGAGGTAGAAGGATTGCCTTGAGTTCGAGGCCAGCCTGAGACTACAGAATGAATTCCAGGTCAGCCTGGGCTACAGCGAAACCCTACCTCGAAAAACCAAAAAAACAAACAAAATACAGTTGGGGAGTGTGAGTGGATCTGAAGCAGCAGACAAGGCAGATGCAGATAAAGCAGCTATAATTGATAGAGATTCCTGCCATTCTAGAGAACCTTTGCACTTTGTACTAGGACAGTAGGAAAGGTACCTCGAGGGCAAGACTCCTCCTTTTGAAGGCTTCAGGGAATGAAAGTGAAAGCCCATTTGGAAGACTTCATTTGAAAAGAGAGTTCCTCAGCAGGAGCTCAACCCGAAAGAGGGTTTTCCTCGATCTATTTAGACACAGGGAGAGTGCTCCGGGCAGGGCCCAAGGGAGCCCAGCTACATTTCAAGCTGGCAGAAGAACTCGACAACACCCACATAGTCCAAGATTGTGGGGGCTTACACCAAGCTCTAGGGGGGAAGAGCTCCAGGCAATGTGCAGCAGGGACAGAGCCCAGGCAGAGAGCATCTGAGTCTCTGGGAAGGTGAAATTGAAGCTGCAATGGAGACTCCCAGGTGCTGGAAATGCTGGAAATGTGGACTATCTGCCAAGGAAAGCTGTGGAGCTGCCACAAGAGAGAGGCCAGATGTGCACAAATGGCAGGGCCGTTGAGCAGGTTTGACACATGCTCACTGGCGCTGAGCTGAGGCCCCCACCACACATCATCGATGCTGGACATGGAGTTCTGTACTTCAGTGTTTGCCCTGCTGGTATTCAGCCTTGCTTTAGTCCAATCTTTCCTTGTCATGTTCCCGTTCCTACCTTTTAGAGTGGGAATGCTTACTCTGTTCTATTGCATGTTAGAAGTATGAAACGTCTTTATAGGGGCTCACAGCTAAGATATTACTTTGAG
This sequence comes from Zapus hudsonius, assembly GCA_004024765.1. Lineage (NCBI taxonomy): Eukaryota > Metazoa > Chordata > Mammalia > Rodentia > Dipodidae > Zapus > Zapus hudsonius. The sequence goes on along the minus strand of PVHP010007372.1, from coordinate 17,406 downwards.
TCTTAGTAGAAGTTTCGGACTTTGGACTTGGGTGTGGTGGCCCATGGCTTTAATCCCAGCACTTGGGAGGCTGAGGTGGGAGGATCACTATGAATTTGAGGCCATCCTGGGTTACAAAGTGAGTTCCAGGTTAGCCTGGAATAGAAATAGAGCAAGACCTTGCCTCAAAATAAAGGGGGACAGGGGATTTTGGACTTTGGGGGTTTTTAAATGACAATTTCCATTGATATAACTAATATATCATGATGTACTTTGGATTTTTAAACACTGATGATGTTATTAAAACTAAGATCTTGAACTTTCCCTGGATGCAATTTGCATTAAAGGTCATGAGCCTTTCAGAGCAGAATGTTATAGCTTGAACTTGAAATGTCCCCCAGAGGCTCATGTATAGGAACACTTGGTGCCTAGCTTGGTTCTGTCTTGAGGGGTTGCGGGACCTTTGGAGTGTGGAGCCTTGCTGGTAGAAATAGGTCACTAGGGGAAGTCCTTGAAGGTTATCCCAGCCCCTGTTCTGATCTAGCTCTCTGATTCCTGGTCCAGTGACCATGTGAAGAACTCTGCTGTTTGCCCCTGCTGTCATCCATTTTCCATTATGATGGGCTGAATCTCTCCGAAATCATGAGCCTAAATAAACTTTTCTTCTCATAAATCGTCAGGAATTTTGTCACGGTAATGAGAAAAATAAGTAATACAGACCACGCAAGTTTTGGTTCCTGTTCTACTTAAAGGCCACATGACTCTGAGCAAGTTGTTTCTTTATTTCTAGGAATCTTGGTTTCCCCATCTGACAAGTACAGTGTCTGTAAAGTAAGGTTATACTGTATAAACTATAGCTGATTAAACTGTGAAAGGTCATGTACAGCTAGTTATTATTATCCTTGCTGTGAAATGCTGATTATCCACATTGGGGTTTGAATTTTATCAAGAAACATATTCATTTCTTTTCATTCTCTTCCTGGCAACTTTCCAAGAAGATGGCATTATAAGGAACTTGAGGAGCAAAGGAATAAATTACGAATTAATAAAGCCTAACATGGGGCTCACGTTTTCTCATACTTGAAGATTTATTTATTCCACAACTCATTGAAGTGGAAAGTAGTATTCCTTTCCAGATGGGAAGACAGAGCCCAGGGTGGTTTTCAGTGCTACCCTCAAAGTCAACTGACTACAGAGCAATCATACTGTGTGTGGGTACACTGACGGAAACAAAGGAAGGGAGGAAGTAAATAAAATGAATAAAGGAAGAGTAGGAGAGAGGAAAGAACACAGAGAAAGAAAAAAGGAGGAGAGAGGGTATCGGTTTATAGGGGTGGCCAGTCACTGTGTTGTAACCCCACACAGCTGGTTTTATAAGCACAGGTCCACCTCGGCACTACTGAATGAGTAGCAGCCATACACTCTCAGGTCTCTTGGGCTCAGGTCAAGATCATTTCCTGAACCCAGGCTGTAAAGCTTCCCCCAAGCAAAGGGCCCTCTTACTTCAGGAGGGGACTAGGGCTGGCTGAATCAGCTGGGACAGGCCCCCAGATATTCCCAAACCTCAGTCCATAGTTGTCAGTGCGTTCAAGTCTTTCAACTCTGACCAGAATGGTCCATCAAAGCTGCATTTACAGGCGTCTTTTAGGATAAGGTTTCAAATCCTTCCACATTCCTCCTGCAAATCGGTTCCAAAAGGCCAAAAGCCACAGAATCAGGATTCTGGTAGTTACAACAGATCCCACTCTCTGGTACCAAATTGTTGCAGTCAGCTTTCTTGTTGCTGCACAGAAAGAACCAACCAAAATCAGCTTGTGGAGGAATGGGTTTATTCTGGCTTACGGACTTGAGGGGAAGCTCCATCATGTCAGGGGAAATGATGGCATGAGCAGAGGGTGGACCTCAACTCTGCCACAGCAGGTGGCAAACAGTGCAGAAATGTGTGCCAAACACTGGCAAGGGGAAGCTGGCTATGAACCCCGTAAGTCCACCCCCAACATCACACCTTGGACAAGGTTCTAATGCCTACATTGCCATCAGCTGGGAATCAAGCATTCAGAACACATTCATTGGTGAGGGACGCCTGGATCACAGCGTCACACACCTTACTCGATGAGCCATGTCTCCAGCCCTCTGAGTAGTATTTGGAAATGTATTTCAATGGGTGAAAGAAAACCCAGGAACGCAGTTGGTGACAGGCAACAACACATAGATTTCTTCTTCAGGTTATGTCCTACTTAACCAGAGTTCAAGGTTACAGCACCGCCTCCCACTTCTGGTCATGGCACCTTCAATTTCCCTGTGTAGTCTAGTCTGAGCATTTTTTTCATGTTTTTTTTTATTCCTTTTGGAATGGTTTTGTTATGGCTCTTTGTAAGCAGGTTGTACTGTGTGTTTTTTTTTAAGATGGCATTTGGCACAGGAAAGTATAACAGGAAAGCAGCACTCACTGCCCATCTGAAGGGTGGTGGGGAAGGGAGAGTCAGACTGGTTTCTGGCCCTGCTGCTCTGGAATATAAGATGCAGCCTGTCTACCTCTTAGATTTGAAGGTTGAAAGGCTTTGAAGTATACAAAGCAGTCGACTCCACATCGAAGGAGTTCTGTCAATTTCCGTGACCTAACATAAGCTACAAGATCCGTGCCCATCATCATGTGTACTAAAGGAAAGGGCTTAAAGCCACTTCTCACCAGCATCATCGGATACAAATATAAACTGATTTCAGCGTCGTCATGTTTCTGCTCTTCTTCACCAAGTCCAGGATCCTGCTCATTGGCAGCCACATCATTATTTTATTAGCACCAACAATGGAAAAGCATCACCAGATTCAAGGTTGTATTTTAACCAGAAAGTATATAAGCCACAAAATATTATATATATTTATATATTAATATATAACATATATGTACATACTTATATACATACAAATACATATATATTCTGTAGTACTAGGGTACTAATAGTTAAACCTAGGGCCTTATGCAATGCATTGGAAGTAAACTACTGCTGAACTATGCCCCAGGCACCCTTTTAAATTTCTATTTATTTATTTATTTTGAGGTAGGGACTCACTGTAGCCTAGGCTAACCTGGAACCCACTTTGTAGTTCAAACTGGCCGTGAACTCACAGTGATCTTCCTACCTCGTCCAGAGTGCTGGAATTAAAGGCATGCCCCCCCCCACTCTAGGCAATTTTATTTTATTTTGATACAGGGTTTTTCCAAGTTGCCCAGGCTGGCCTCCAACTTGCCGCCTTTCTGCAGCAACCTCCTGAGTAGTTTTAATTACATGTGTGAGCCACTGCCCCCAAGTCTGTTATTAGCAGTGATGTTTCATAGTTACAGGTCACTCGAACGTGTCGCAAACCACCTTCATCTGCATTTTTGCACTGCACTTTTGGCGTCCAGTAGAGACTTGCTGGCCTGGACAGTCAACTCCATGCCACTTTTCACTCTGCAAAGCCCATGGCCTTCTCTGTTACCTTCATTCTTGGTAGATGGCCACGCATCTGTGAGACGGGCAGCGTATCCTTGTACCTGAAGCGTGATACTGGCCATGACTCGTAAGGATGCTCAGGAACTGAGTTCTCCACGTAGATGAGTCTGATCATTTTGTGTGTGACCTTGTGCAGTCTACCTACCTACCCACACTCCTCCGCTGTTCTCCTTTGCCCAGATTAATAGAGGAACGAAGGAAATGCACACAAAATCCTTGGAATTCCACTGGGGCTTAAGGGCAGGTAAGGGAGAAAAGGAGATTGGATTTTATAGGAGGAAAATAAAAGTGACACTTCTAAAAAGGACTGGACAAGGACACTTTCCCGGCGCAGGGCACTGCTCCCACCTAGTGGTGCATTTGCAAATGACAAATACAGTGCTAAGTCAATTGTCATCAGGGTGATGAAAATCTCACAGTCATGCATCTCAAGGCCACTTTGTGTGTGGAAGTTTGCAGTGTAAGGAGTCCTCCCCTTCCAGTAATTCTTACACTCTTTCCCCCACCTCTTCCCCAATAGACCCCGAGCCTTGGGAAGTGTGACAGAGATGTCCCAGTGCTGAACTCTCCACTGTCACTTCTTCTCAGCACTATGGTGTCTTTCAAGTTATCCCACTGGTTACCACCCTCTGAAAAGAGAAACTTCTCTAGACAAGAGTGAGAGGAGCATTAATATATGGCTCTGATTTAAGAGGGGAATGAGGGTGGGGAGGAAATCATCATGGTTTACTGTCTATAATTATGGAAGCTGTCCATAAAAAGTTTTTTTTTTTTTTAAAAAAAAAAGAAGCTTTAAAGTCTCACCATGTTAAAGTTTTGGCATTCAAAGAGTCATGCAGCATTGACAGTCCCAGGAAGAGTGTAAACCAACACTAACTGTGTCCTCACACCCACCATGCACTGGTGGGGAGGGGATCTGAGACAGACTGGGGACGACTGTGAATGGGGGCCCAGCACCCCAAAGCAGGAATGTGGGTGAAAAGGGATGGAGACTTGGATTGCACTTTTACAAACATTTATTATCTCAGTGGTTGTGATAAACATACTGTATGTTACTAACCCTGTGTCCTTAACTTTGGCTCCACTGTTCAGGGACTCAGATAATTGGAGAAAGGGAACGTGTTGCAATCAGCAGTCTAGTTACTGCGCGGAAAGAACCCAAACAAGAGCGGCTTGTGGAGGAATGGGTTTATTTGGCTTATGGACTCAAGGGGAGACTCCATCCTGGCGGGGAAAGTGATGACATAAGCAGAGGGGTGGACATCACCTCTGCCACAGCACTGGAAATAGCAGCAGGAAGGTGTGCCAAACACTGGCAAGGGGAAGCTGGCTTATAACCCCAAAAGCGTGCCCCCAACACAGCTCTAGTGAGGTTGTAATTCCCGAACTGCCATCAGCTGAGGATTGATTACCCAGAACACATTCATTTGTTTGTGGGGGACACCTAGATCAAACCATGGCAGAATGCTTATTTATTTTCATGAGCCTCAAGTTTATGAGTTAAGCAAAAAGCCATGATAGTGGAATCTGTCACTTCTTCATAGAAAAAAATATGTATATGGTGGCACATTATAGTTGTTGCAATTCATTTAGCCGCAGCTCCTTTGGAATCAGTAACTATCCGCCCTTCTGGCCCCCTGCTAGATCTCACTATGCTGGTTATACATTTCTAAATCATTCCCTCTTTAATAGGTTTGGATACCTGTATTTCAATGTGATTAACAACATTATTTTGCAAAGGAGTCCATGGCACACGAAAGGATTAAAACCACTGCTCTGGGATCTCAAGGAGGGTCCAAGTGCTGATGGATTGGGCCAGGTGGAGAGAGCTCTTTAAAAGTTTAAAGATCACTTGATTAAAAGAGGAAGTTAAAAAAAAAGTCCCTACAGCAAATTCGGTGCTGTTTTTTTCTGTGATCACAGGGCTAGGCCTCTGTGAAAGTGTGAAAATAGGAAGTTTTCTCATCTCCTCTGTCTAACTCAGCAAGTTTTTAGAAAAAAAAATCTGAGGAGCTGGGGAGATGGCTCAGTGGTTAAAAGCACTTGCTTGCACAGCCTGATGGCCCAGGGTCAATTCCCCAGTACCCATGTGAAGCATAAGCATCAAAAAATGGTGCTTGTGGCTCTAGGCCTTCCCTTATGCCTCCATGCCCTTGCTGCTGCGTCTGCTCCCTAGGTTCCACCTTCCCACCCAGTGACTTACCTCTGCATCCCAAGGCTGCATTGCTGATGTGTGGTTGATAGGTTTTCAGGCTCCCATTAATCCAGGACCCCTTGACTTTGTGCCTACTACATCCTTGTCCCTTCGATAATGACCACTGTTCCCATCACACCTATAACACTCAGGGAATTTAGCTGTGGACACTAGAAATGGCCTCACAGCTAAGCCACCAACATTAGAATTCTGACTCCTCAACAACCGAGCAGCTGGCTCCCTACCATCCCAGTTGACAATTGATGGACCACTGCTCTTGAATTCACCAACTATGAACAACTTTCTCATCCCCCACCCTGTGGGGTTGTTCCCACAACAGGAGTAGAGAGCACTCAGCCTACTTCAAACTGATATGGCTCTGATGACCTGGGCTAGTCCCAAATACTCCCACCCTTACTGAGGTGAAAGGACCTCCTCGAACTCTCTCCCTCCCTGTACCCTTGGCTGCTTAGTAAGGACAATTGGAAAGCGTCTGGGATGGTTTTGAACACAGTAACCCTACACCAGGACTTGGCAGTACCCCTTCCTTGGGGCAGTTTCTCCAGACACGGTGCTGCTGACCTCATCCCCAGTGAACAGGAGAGACCATGCCATCAACACAGATCTGCGCTCTCTGGCTCCTCGGACTTTCTGCTTGCTATTCCAAGCTGATGTTTGGCTTGACTTCTCCAGAGTCTGCCCACCTCCCGCAGTGTTCTGAGGATGAAGAATACAGAGTGCTTGGACTCCACAGAGCAAGCATTTTAGCACCTTCTTTGACAGGACTTCTAAGAGTCTCGGTCCTGGGCTCCCCACTTGACACTCACCTGCCTTGGCACATAAGCCTTTCTAGAATTCTCTTCCCTCCTTGCTTCCTTGGGGAGCTGTGATGGGGCTAGGGACTTCTCTCTGAAGGGAGGTATTACTGCCATTGAAAAAGTTCTACAGCTGAGGATACAGATGTATTTATTCGGTCATTTTCTTGTTGCTGTGTGCTTTTGTTTTTTAATCTATCTTTCTTCCTTACTTTCTTCTTTCTGATTGCTTTCTTAAGCGTGTTCCAAATTCCCTGGGGGAATGGCGGTCCATTGAAAAAGCAGGGGTGGAAGCAGTGCCTCAGGTATTCTGGCACCTCACCATTTCCTTTGGCTAGAACTTTTCTGGTGGCCTGGGGTGTACTCATAAAGGAGCTCTCCTTCAGGTGAAGGTGGCTCAGGGAAGTCGCCTGTCAGTCCAAAAGAGATGGCATGTTCCTTTGTGTGGGTCCTACTTCAGTGTTTTTCCTTCATTCACTTGGCATCAATGTTTAGTTTCTCCTGTCTGTCTTCTTCACTTGGCGTCTATATGGAGGAACAGAAGCAGAGGTTTTTGGTTTACTGCCCCAGAAGAGTCAAGGATGTCTTCACAGTTCCCATGCTAATGAGGATCAGGATTCTCAGCTAGCTGGTGAGCAGATACTCCCTACAGGCATTGTTCTAGTTGCTATAATTTTCTCATTTTATTAATCTTTTTTTCATGTGTTCATGTGTTGAGGTGCTGGTGCACATGCATGTGGAAGCCAGAGATTGATGGCAAGCGTCATCCTCAATCACTCCTTACCTTATTTATTTATTTATTTGTTTGTTTGTTTATTTATTTGAGACCTTTTTTGAGACAGGGTTTTAGTGAACAAGGAGCTCACCAATTAGGCTAGACTAGCTGACCAGCATCCCTGGGATTCCTTTTCTCTGCCTCCTAAGCACTCGGATTTCAGGTGTATGCCAACATGCCCGGTTTTTATGTGTCAGGTTCTCAAGCTTGTGTGGACTTTACTGAGTGATCTCTCCAGCCTCCTCTTTTTACTAATCTTTCTAAGTACTCTGTGGTAACGTATAGTTATATTTTAGACAGGAAACTGAGATTTAAAACTTATCAGATAAGAGGCCAGGCATGGTGGCACATGCCTTTAACCCCGGAGTTCCGCCTGAGACTGCATAGTGAATTCCAGGTCAGCTTGGGCTAGAAACAAGCAAAAACCCTGGTCAGATAAGGAGCAGCAGGATCAGTATTTCAACTCAAGCTTTGGGCTGGAGAAATGGCTCAGCAGCTAAGGTGCTGCTTGCAAGTTGCATGAAGGGCACTGTGTGCAAGGACGCTCCTGAAGCATTCTGCAGGCTGAGAGGAAGGCCAAGGTCTTGCAGAGGGGACAGAAAGGGGTGTGCAGGGAATGACAGATCATGCTTTCCCTAATGTGTTCCAGGAAAGACACATCTCAGGACTGTTGAGACACAGCCATGGAGGAGTACCTAAGTGTTGGACACTGCTTGTTGGCACTGCTACTGAGGGCATGGAGAACAAAGGGTTAAGGATGTATGAGTGAGGTGAAACCCCGATAATTCGGTAGGCGTTTCCCGGCTCCATCAACCCTGACTCCCACCCCCATGGGCCACAGGAACCAGCATTCCCATCTCAGCATGACTGTCTTGGGTATCAGAAAAACTTCCTTGTATCCATCCCCACGGACCGTGGCTAGAATCACGTATTTCCCGCCACTCAGGCCCCCAAATGAGGGATTCTCAGGTCGTCCATGCTCACCTATCCAGTGCAGGCCACTAACTCACCACCCCAACCAACCAATCCCCTTTTCTCTCCCCAATTCCCCATCCCTCCTGACCCCCTTTTTCCTATAAATCTAAGCTCCCCCAATTGAATAAGGAACCACGTGGATATACTATACACATCTGCTCTCGTCTGTGTCTCGCCGGACCCCCCTGCGTCGGCCCCCCAGCTCTGTGGACCGGCCCTGAGACAGCGGAGTAGCAGAGCAGCGACCAGCCCTCGCTCAGCTCCCACCGCTTCACCGTTTTCAGCACCTAAGGGGATGCCTTGACCTTCAGAAGACCTCTTTTCTCCTTCCTCATTAACCCCATGCCCAGTCCCCTGAGCCTGTTCCAGAGAGCCTTCCAGAGGGGCAGCTTCAGATGAAGGGGCAATGCAAGGTCCAATAGTCTTAGGAGGAAAAGAACATGCCATGGAAACTTTTTGTTGTTTTTTTCGAGGTAGGGTCTCGATCTAGCCCAGGCTGACCTGGAATTCACTCTGTAGTCTCAGGCTGGCCTCGAACTCACGGAGATTCTCCTACCTCTGCCTCCCGAGTGCTGGGATTAAAGGCGTGCACCACCACGTCCAGCTTCGAAACTTTTTTCAACAGGCAGGAGGAAGTGCGTCATTTCCAGAATGCCAGAGACTATGCTTTTATGCCTGGGCCTGAGATAGTTTCAATAGCACTATCTAATTAAATTTCCTGGCAAATGAAAATGTTACCAGACTCAAGGGAAAACTCCATATTCTCTTGGGGAATGTTGTCACAACCTGAACTTGGCTAGAGAAAACGATTCAAAATTCTAATTTTATTTAGAATGTGAATTAAATCTTTCAAGCACGTTCCACAGATTCCATGCCTGACTCCCCTCCCAGAGTGGGAGGTGTCTCTAGCTAGAGTTCAAACCTAGATTCTGAAACTGATTGGTCAGGTGTGGACCAACCAGCTGTCTCTCTGACTTACCTGGCCCAGGTCATGTCACTGAAACAAAGTCCAGCCCTCTCTTTCCCCCCATATGGCTTCTTAGAAGGACCTCTGAATTTCTAGGCCTTAGGATGGGGGGGGGGCCTCAGGATTCTTTCCCACATGAACCTCTCTCTCAGGATGGGAGCCCTGTTGTCTTTCCTTCTTCTGCTTGGCTGAGCAGCACAGATTTTGCTAAAACCTCTCCCATGTGCTCTCCCCACATTAGTGGCTGGAGATCTCTGTAACTCCCCATTTTCTTTTGAATAAAGTCTCCAACTATACCTTGTCCTCCGGTGGTCTATAATTTTAATTCTTTAACTTTATAGACAAGACTTCAGGTACTCCTTAAGTTAGCTGGGCACTTTTTTAAAGTTCTAATCCCCAGCTCCCCTGTTACAAGAAGAAAAATGAAATGCCTAAAAGGGGAAAGTGGATTTGAATGCTGAGAATAGCCCCCCCAAAGGAGCAGAATGCAGGCACAACAGTCACAGCCCCTGTGAGAACAGCAGACAGATGTAAACTTCTGTATTCAATGAGCCTTTCAATAGGGTAGCAGAAAAGGCTAAGGACAAAATCCACTGCCTTTTATTTTTTTCATAAATTTTATTGGTCAGATATCTAGTATTATATAAATCTTTGAAAATAATGAAATTACAAGAATACTTTACAAGTCAGCTCTGATTGCACAAATATTTGACACAGGAAACTGTATACAAATACACATTTTCTTATAAGAATACTTTAATAAAATAAGTCTCTATACATCTTAAAGCAAATTCGATGCAATTCATTTTTCTGATTCATCATGTTGGATTTTTCTTCTATAGCATTTGTCACAACCAGAAAACCAAATTTCAATCTGTGGCTTCTTTCCACTTTCAAATACTACTGAGGTTCATGCTGCTACAGGGTCTTTAGGCTTCATTTTCTAATCTTCCCTGAAATGGAGGAATTCATGTATTCAGGCTGGAAGAGGTAACTTGGTTCAGGTTGATTAGCATGTTTGATGAATGATCTTTTCACATTCCACTGAGGCTAGACAAACTGATAGCTTCAATCTGCTATATCAAATCAACAGTTCTTATACTGCAAAAAGGAAACCCAGGGAATGATTGAAATGCAAGTATTAAGAAAGCTAAAGCAGCTGCCAGTGACTAGAGAACACTTACATTCAACATCTCGCCTGGCTGACGGTGACAGATGTGGTAGTGGTTACATAAAATTCTGAAAATCCGAAAAGGGCATTTAGGCCAGTGGTGCATCATCCCCAAATGGCAGCAGATACAGAATCTTACAACTCTCGAGCCAGCTGAACTCAGCATTTGACATTCTTCTTGTACTGTGGCTTTGATATAGGCTAATGTGTAGCCACTTGCCCAGAGCAAGTGATCATGTACACCAGGGAACCAGAACACTGACCACATGTGCCTAGAGACAGGACCCAACAGGGAAACATTAGTGTGTATTCTCTCCCTTCACTGTCACTGAAGAGTGTGTCCACTTGGCAAAGTTGCTGTGTTACTTTTCATGTAGCATGAATTAACACCAAGAAACCCGGAGCATTCCGGTCAAGTTCCTTAGTGCCCAGTAATAATTACCCAACATCCCTAGAAAAGTTTTTCATCAAGCTCTCGTTCAACAAGATTAAAAAGCGCTTAGGGACTCTACCATGTCTTACTTCTCTGCTCTCTTAGTTCTCTTGATTTCTCTCTCTCAGCCCAATGTAATAAATTACTACAGGATTTTGTCAAAGCACTGTAGCAGTAGTTGAAAACGAGATACTCTGCATTTCCAGACGTGTCAATCACATTATCACGGGTCACATTTGCATGTAACTAGGAGATGGCCAATAACATCTACTGCAGGGATTTTGCAAATTCTGCATAGTCAATGTATCCATCATTATTCTTGTCATCATCTCTCAAAACACCATCTATTATGTTAATCAGTTCATCTTCGCTCATTACTGGAGCCTGCTCACTCCCCTCCTACAAAGAAATAAGTGAGACGGTGATAAGTTACAGGTTCATAAAGAAGTGCTCGGCTAACATACACAATGCGCCTGCTCACACATGCCCAGAAATGCTTTCAATGTGATACATGGCTATTATAGGAACCCATAAACTCAAGTTTCCGATAAATTTATAATAATCTAAGTTAGAAACTACATTTGCTATTTAAAAGAAAGATGCAGGGCTAAAGAGATGGCTCACTGGTTAAGGCGCTTGTCTGCAGGACCTAACAACCTGGGTTCGATTCCCCAGCACCCATGTAAAGCCAGATGCACAAAGTGGCGCATTCATCTGGAGTTTGTCTGCAATGGCTGGAGACCCTGGCACACCCATTCTGTGTTTGTGTGTGTGTCTCTCTCTTTCTGCTTGCAAATAAAGAAAATGTTATGTTCATTAAGAAAGAAAGGAAAGATGCAATCAAAGCACTACTGAGGCACAGGACTGCAACCAATCAAACGGAGGCTTTTCCAGATAGAACATCTCTCCCACCCCCACCCAGCAGTGCATGGCTACCTCCTTATGAACATGAGTGATGGCCGTGGAGAGTTCTAGCCCGTCAAGCAAGTTATTGCCGTCATAATCGTGCATTTTGAAATAATGGAGCTGCAGTTCTTGTGGGGACATCTCCACCTCTGGTTTGTTGATGACACCTTCTAGATGCTCCATGATGTGCCTAAAAGCCAACAGTCAGGTCATGCCAAACATCTTAAGAAATCTGAAAAGTTTGAGCTCCTAACTTTCATCCAGCTCAGAAACTGTGGCCAAGGATGATGAGACTCACAGACAGGGCCATGAGAAGAGCAGGGACAAACAAAAATTCACCTGTTCCCCAAGCAGGGCCAAGGGTGGTTTTTTTGTGGAGTTTTCTATTTTTTCCTCTTTACTGTTAGCATTTTGTTGTAACACTTTGGGGCTATAAATTTTAAAAATGCTTCAAGAACAAAGTATGTATGAGGCTTACCTGCCCAGAACTAAGGTAGAACTACAGTCAGCATTTGAATGCATCACTGTGGTGGTTTGAATGTAATATTCCCAAAGCCTTAGGTATTTTTGATTAAGATTAACCTTCCTACTTAAGTCTTCAGCAGGCAGAGCCCTGTAGGAGGAGGTGTATCACTGGGGGAAGATCTTGAGTCTAGCCCTAAGTGTGCTTAGGGTTAGCTGGTGCTGGTTTGAAGAAACTGCCCCCTGGAATCTGTAAGCCTGAAGTAAACCCTTCTCTCCCATAAGCTGCTTCTGGCCAGTTGCTTGCCCCAGCAAGGTGACGGTAACTTCAACAGTCACTAAAATAAAAGGGGTCCAGAAACCTTAATTATAATTCTGGATTCTGTAAATCCTACGTTGGGGGGGGGGCATCAAAGAAGAAGACAGAATTAACAAAAATAATGCACTGTCTTTAGGCCTCAAGATTTTCCACCTGTGAGATGATAAGAAAAAAAAATACCTGACTACTAGGTAGCCTTAAGGGATACACTATATCCTTGAAAAATGCCCAAGAGCCACATAAAGAGGGGAGAGAAAGGGTGGACTGACTGGATGAAACCCAGCTCCAGCTGAATACATACTCTTGGTCGTGAACTGTGTTCTTGTCCAGGCCAACGCTGCCATGATGGGAGACACCAGCCCCGTGCTGTTGAGCCCTGGCACCTGAAGCACAAAGGGCCCAAAGCAGGCCACACAGGAAAGGGGCTCTGAGCAGCTGCAGGGATGGCATGGTCACTGGTACCTGGGAGATGGGGAACAGAGGGTGAAGGCAGAACACTAGAGCTAAGATTTCTCCCAACACTTGACACAGCACATTCCTGGGAAACCGGGGAAGCAGTAGGGATGGGCATGAGAACATGTCAAATTGGGCCCAAGCTTCCCTCTGTGAGGCTGATCCTGGGCTCAGAGGTAGAGAACTTGCCTATCATGCGCAAGACCCTGGGTTCCACCCTTAGTAAATGAAGAAACACCAGCAATGCTGCTAGTGTGAGATGCCCCTGAGCATCCTGGTCCCTGTCACTCAAAGGAGTCTCTAGAGGCCCACAATGCTTCAGACACCAGCTGAGCTTAAAGGGCTTCGAAGGCAAGTCCCACCTATAACCCAACAGCCCACAGAGAGAAACACTTTCTACAGGAAATCAATACAAACAGAGTAAGGCATATTTGAAAAGAAACCCCCACTGGGAGTTTAGGGGAAGAAATTTCCTTGGGTGAAGGAAAATCAAAGAAGGCTGACAGACATGATGATGCTTCAACTCAGCCCAGACAGACAGCAGGACAGGCTTGAGGGAAAGGTGGCAGCAGAGTGGGAGGCAGGTGCAGGCATCTGGGAGAGAAGCCTAGGAAGCTTCATTTGTCTGACAATAAACAGAAGAAACCAGTGGGTAGGAGCACAGGTGAACAGGGCTGACATTTCCTGGGGACAAGTGGAGAGCAACTGACAGTTCATGACAGGAGATGAGATCACAGCTTGGCTTGAGCTGCCTCATCTCAGCTCGGTGGGGAAGGGATGGAGTGGGGCAGAGGGGAGAAAGGACCATGAGCTGAGGGAGGGAAACAATCAGGCTGTTCCCACAGACCTCAAGGCAGCGACACAGAAGAGGATATCACCAAAGAGGTTCCCTCCCCAGCCTTGTCTGTCTTCCAGGGCTGTGAAAATGGCTAGTAGCTTAACTACTGTGAGACTACTGGAAAGTATGGAGCAATTCAGATAATGTCCTTGTGACACTAGAACTGTGGTCAAAAGACAACTCCAGCAACTCAGCAAGCTTTGAGGGCCAGGAGTTTCTCAATCGGTGTCACCTACCACTGCTCAAGTAAGTAAGGCCTTGACAGATTGTTGGTTCAATGTGAAGCCATAGTCCTTCCTGGGCTTAGAGACTAGCTTCAAATGACAGATGGGGGCCCGAAAAATAAACACGACAAAAAGACCTGCCCTAACATTCTCTTCCTAAAAGGCAGAGCTAATTCCTCCAGATAACAAGGGCCAGTGACTTGTGAAGGCCAACAGTGGCACAGCCCCAAACCCCCAGCAGTGAAAATACAATGTAGGGTTCAAGTCTCTCCTCATACATACTGAACTCAGCACAAACAGGAAGCTGCCAATCTCTCCTCCTATGTCTGGGGCCAGGCCAGAAAAGGGGCCCAGTTCCTCTTGAGCTTCACACACTCATTTAAGCCTAGGGCGTCTTTCTCCAGTCAGCCCCCTTTTTGTTTTGTTTTGTTGGGGTTTCTTTGTTTAGACAAGGCTTCACTGTATAACCCAGGCTGGCCTTGAACTAATGATCCTCTGGCCTTTGCTTCGCAAATGCTGCAATACCAGGTATGTGCTGCTACACCCAAGCTGGCTTACAACCCTTAAGCTCTTTCCAGAAAGTTCCTGTCGCTATGATGACTGTGAACACCATCTTAGGAACTGCACCCCTTGCTGGACTTGCAGCGGGAAGACATTCCCAACATAGGTCACAGTGCCTGGCACATAGGTTGGTGGTTCTAATGTGTGTCATGGTCCTTGGGAGTCTGGAGGGGGAGGATTACCACAGATTTGCAACCAAGTTTAGCTGAGTGACCATCAAAACTTCTAACTACATGAGTGGATGTGATGTTTAGTATATCCAACTGGGAGGTGTGGGGGAAGGGGTTGTTTTCTGTTCAGATAAAACCAAAAAGCACTGAGGTAATTAATAATACAGGAACTGTAAGTACAGATTATCCTTTATTCAAGGGCAACAGCATAAAAGACAAGAACCACTGAGTTTGCTGTTTCCGGTCTCTATAACCATTAGAATACAACAAATGTCAAATCTATAAAGATATAAAAGGGCTGGAGGGAGGGCTCAGTGGTTAAGGCACTTGCCTACAAAACCTAACATCCTGAGTTCGATTCCCCAGTACCCACAAAAAGCCAGATGCACAAAGTGATGCATGCATCTGGAGTTGGTTTGCAGTGGCTGGAGGCCCTGGTGCACCCATACTCATAGTCACATTCTCTCTCTCTCTCTCTCTCTCTCTCTCTCTCTCTCTCTCTCTCTCTCTCTCTCCTTGCAAATAAATAAATAAAATATAAAGATATAAAAGAAAATCCCTCAAGTTAACCTATTGATTGGCAAAGTAAACTGTGCACAGACAAAAGGAAACAAACTATTCCACCACCCATACTCCAGCTTCTCAGCTAAAGACTGGAAAATAAACCCCAGAAGTTCCCAGGCTCACTGGCCTTATTTAGGAAATTGTGGAGGCCAGGTTGGAGAAAAACCCAGGGATAGATTTATTTTTTTTAAAGAAAGACTGCCACATGCAGTGTGTCACTGTGGCGTGCCTGGAGTCTTAGACGCTTGACTGCCCTGCATTCTCCTACAAATGGGCCTTGAGAGCTTGTCTGGAGGTTCTGCAGGAAGCACAGCTGCTGGCGTGCCCAAGACCAAAGAACGGTCTTCTTCTGTGGGGAAGAGCCATTCTCTTCAACAGAGCATGCAGCTTCCGAGAGACGCACATGGAGTGGTGAAGAAAGGGGACACTGCCCGTCAATGTGGCACTCGTTGGGGTGACAGATGTCTCACTCTTACATCCAAGAGGAGCCTGCTGGATCTCCCTCAGAGCCTTCACTCTTACATGGCCCTCTCTCCTCACTGCTCACTTTTCCTCTCCCATAGCTCTGCTCCCACTGAGTCCCTCTGTCCATCGAGGCCTGGTTCAAATGTCACCAAGGGACTCTTCCAGCCAACACTACGTCCGTCCTCTTGACCTCAAGCTGCAGTCCCTCATCTAACCTCAACATATGGTCACATACTGCGATTTTCTGTTTGTTTTTTTTTTTCCTTTCCTTCCTCTACAAGGACCAGACTCTGACTGCTTTCTCTCTGATTTCTAAACACTGCTGACTTGGGAGTAATATGTGTGAATCAGGGCAATGTGTCTTGGAAGTTAGGTTTGTTATTCCTTGTCGCAGAGTCTCTAGGCTAAGTTGGACCTCTGGTAGAAGGAACACGCTGCAATGAATACCTACAGACAGAACGACTTGGGTCTAATCTATGAACAGAAAGATCCAATCACTTGAGGAAAGATAAATCCCGAGCCAAGTACAAAGAGGACAGGTCCTAAAGGGCCTTGGCCAGCCCTGTGCAAAAGCCTGGAAAAACAATGGAAATCCACAGATCCACACAAAGGCGGGGGAACTGGGGAGAGGTCCAAGGAACGTGAGGGATGTCAGTTTTAAGACCTCATGAGGGTGGAGGGATCAGTCATCAGGAGGCTGCTGGGGTAGTCAAAGCAGCACGGACAGCGGAGGGGGCTGAGCCAGCCCGGGCCCGAGGGGGACTGGGTTCCGGCGTCCTAGGACAGCAGTGAGGTCCCAGAGACGAACAGGAGAAACAACCGGGCCAACCCACCGGGCCTCAGAACTGCAGGTCTGCACCTAACGGGACAGGGAGGCGGGTGGAGCCATGGCCCCAAGTGGTTCCGCCGGCACAACCCGCACCCGCACCGCCCGCTAGAAGGGTCTCGGGACCCCGTCCCCAGCACCAGGGCCACCGGGGAGCGCGGAGATCACCCGGCCCGACAGGCCGGGCTTCTGCGCTCGCTCCCGGGACGCAGCCTCCGGCCGGGACAGGCCTCCCTCCCGGCCGCGCCCACCCCGAGCCCCGGACTAGGGGGCGCCGACAACCTCAGCGGCCCCGGGGCTCGCTCACCCTCTCGGTCCCGCCTGGGACGCGAAGCACTCCAGCATGAGCCTCGCCGGCCCCCGTCCCTCCGACGCTTTTTCTCGGCCCGTCCGCCCCGCCTCGGGCCGCGCACGCGCACTGGCCCCGCCCCCCCTCGGCCGGCCGGCCGCGCACGCGCACTCGCCCCGCCCCGCCCCGCCCGCGGCCGGCTCGCGGGCGTCCACGTGTACCGAGCAGCCGGCGCGGTTCTGCCGTTTCCGGCGGCGCCGGGGCGTCGGGCGGGAGCTCGGGAGGCCTCCCCGCCTCGCGCTCGGCCTCTTCCGGTCGCTGGAGATGACGGAAGGCGGAAAGCTCTTTCGAAACACGAGCGGAACTCTTGCGTGATCCCGCCTTCGCCTCCTCGCTCCGCACAAGGTTTCTTTGGAATCTGCAGATCCGAGCGATAGTGTGTAAGGTCGGAATTCAGGCTACGTCCTAATCCTCTTTCCAAACCAGCCTCAGTATCAACAAAGATCAAAGATAAAGACTTCCTCCC
>PVHP010007371.1:0-56989 GCA_004024765.1 Zapus hudsonius | reverse complement strand
CTTCCCCCTCCTCCTACTCCGAGTTCTTGTCCTCTAATGTCAAAGAATTGTACACAGGGACAGAATTAAATTTTAATTACACATTTATTCTAATTTAGTAGATTAGGAAAAGGGGAGTTGGATGGGGAAATTTCCCAGTCATCATGTGGGAAGTTACAGAATTCTCCTGCCACCCGTGTGGGGAGAGCACATGTCAGAGTGTTTAATAGAACTTATATTATTTATCTAAATAAGCAGCCCAAGAAAAGATAATAGAAAGCTCCCTTTATGAGAAAGAGAGGTTCATGAGAGAAAAGGTCTGAAGCTTTCCCCCCCTACCCCAGCCATCAGCTGGGGTAGGGGTACAGGCCTTACCTCACTGAGGCCTGGGTCAGCAGTCCTTCTACTCCATTGCCATGTGGGGGAAGAGGGGCTACTTCCTCTAGGGAAGCTAGTTTTAAGTCCTCCCCAGGTGAGTTAAAGGGATAGCTGATCGGTTTATATCTGACCAATCAGTTTTAGCACCTAGGTTGTAGCTCTAACTAAACACCTCCCATTCAAGGGGAGGGGCCAGAAGGGGAAGGGTGGTCCCTACATACACCTGACTGTCACAGTAGTAGCCCTGTCCTATTTTTGCAGACAAAAAAACCAGGGCTCACCAAGTAAGTGACTTCCTTCAGATCAAGCCACTTGACAGTGGACAAACAAGGCTTCATGGGAAGGTGACTATTTGTTACTCATTAAGGCTCTTATTAAAGATCCTCTGAGAGGCTCATTAAAATTTTCAAAAAGCTAGTTCACCTGGAATGAACATTTATTTCACTTGCAGCTGAATCTCCCAAACCACGTTAGAAGAAAACCTTCATAATAACTGTAAAATTTTAATGATAGGTCTGTGCACTCACTTTAATCTTCTAAGTTAAAGGGAGCCACTTACAGCTGTTGTATTTGTAGGCAGGCAGTCTATAAAACATCAAGCCACTGGCTTTGCGTTCAGTAGGCTTTGGTGAATACAGGGGTGATGCATCAAAAGTCCGCAGTAGTCACAGTAGCAGTATTGATGAGAATGATAGCTAGTGTTTATGTTATTAGTGTAGTATCCCAAGCACCTTTGTCTTTTACCTGATTTTTGTCTTCATATTTGTTCATCCCTATATTAAATCATAATAGTCCCCATTACAATGTAAGTGTTGTTGATAGTACTATTTATCAAAGAAGAAACTGAGACACACAAGATGATACTTGCCGATTGTTCACATAACTAATAAGCGATTAAGATGAATCAACCCAGCAGGTTCATTCCATAGCCCAGACTTTTAACTGCTTCTCTTCTTTTCCTGTTTCCCCACATACAGTAAATATACATAAAGTATTCACACAAAGAAAACAATGAGATAAGACAAACATTAAAATAGAAGGAAGTAATAGTCAAGATTCTTGAACTTATTTTAAATTATTTCATAGTCCATAATCATTGTTCTGTCTAAAATCCTATATATAAATACCATGCTCATATTGCACCAGCAATATGTAGGTTTGAATGTCAACTATTTTTTTCTTGGGGTAGAGATACAATCTTTGTGGAATTTAGCATTATATATTCCTCATGGAAAACATTCAGCCATCTTTTTTATATAAGCTAGTGCTCACAGCATTTTAAATTTCTTCACACATCATGATCACTGTACAAACAATTCCCTATAGGGTTACAACATTATAAATGGAATTCAGAAAAACAAAAGGGTGTACATGAAGTCTACTGTATATGTGAATTCACACTGCTTCTGAGGTTTAGTGTTATCCCAGTAGTAAATTTCACAGTGGTAGGCAAATCCGGTCAAGGACAAAGGTGTGACTGACACTAGGTAAACCCCAAAGTGATCAGCACATGATTTTAGGAAGAAGGGATCCCCTTTTTCTCTGGAGAATGTCCTCTTGAAGAGAGAAAATAAAGGTGTGTCTGGGAATCTCTGTGTATAGACAGCATCTTACTGTTTTCATTGTTAGCCAAATCAGTGGGCTGTTTTGTTTTGTTTTGTTTTAACCATACATCCTCACAAAACTTGGGCAGTATTCAGTAACCATAGTAGTCTATTAAGATTTCCTGAGGTATAAAAATTTTAACTTTAATAAAATGTTCGGGAATACATATGGCATGTTCATTAGGGATACATATACATAGTCTGGTTTGGGGCTCAGAAGTTAAGAGCACTTCTGGAAGCCTGAGAAAACACCATAGTTTGATACCCAGGACCCATATAAGCAGCTGAGCATGGTGACACATATCTGTAACCCCAGTATTATAGGGGAGCAGGAAACAGAGGATCACCTAAGCTCATGGTGTTTGCAGAGGGGGAAGTGCCATGTGGTGCCCCCATGCATGTACATACAATGAACCCTCTGCTTTGAACTGAAGCTTTTGCCTTTTCATTAACTTTTTGATGATGAAGTCTCTAATTTAGCTTCCATCTCTTTCAAAGATTTTTGAAAATCCCTAGCATGGTTGGTTTGCAACCCATTTATAGGGTTTTTGATTATTTATGACTTACTTTTAGGCATATTCCATATTCAACAATTTCTTATTATCAACAACTTCATTTTGTCCTAAATGTCATAGAGAAATGTGACATCTCAAATGAATATGATTTGATAGGTTTAATAATATAAAATCATAATTAGACATATAATCAGACAACTATTCAAGTCACTTAGGCAAAGTAAGTTCATTATGTATTCATTGAAACTTTTATATTCTATATTCCTAAACATATCTGATGATAGTTCATCACAAGCATTTGTTTAACATCTAGATTATTGATTTCAGTTTGGTGGATAATTTTGCTGTCAATCAGAAAACTGATAGAACATAGATAGCACAATTGTCTTATAAAATGCAAATATTATCCTCTGGCTATAATAGGAAGGCATTCCACCAGGATAGATTGTAATTGCTTTCGGGAAGAAGTCTTATGTTCTGTGCCAATATAACACTTCTCTTCTTTCAGAACAAAAGATAAGAATGTTGACTTTAGCATCCTAGTGATAGTTTGATAATCTCTAACTGTTTGCTCTATGTAATAAATGCTAATATTTAGTTGATCCTAGAATACAATGTTCTAGTTAAATAAGAATGCTAGCTCATATACAAAGGGACACATGTCCAATCAAACCCATGGAACTATACTAAAAGCATTAGTACTTGATTTCTACCATATAGATGGCATTACAGCATTAAACAAAAGACATTAAAACAAAAAGGACTCTTCATTTCAGAAATACCAATTCTTGCTATTTCTTCTGTTCCCTTTTCACATCAAGACTGCATATTCTTACAGAGGTAAAAAGCAGCTTCACCAAAAAATGTGTTATATTTTTGAAACATACAAATATTGAATCAGAGTCTTTCACATGCTAGGTAAGCACTCTCCAACTGAGCTACATCCCCAGTACACTGTGTACTTGTTAAAGTGATTACTTAAGTTCACTATTTACCGGACCAATATGATGATGGATCATGTTCTTTTAACATCCTCCCAGTAAATATTAAAGGTTAATTTCTTACTATATTTTTGAAAAAAAATCATATAGTACATTTATTTTTTTTCCATTATTTTATTAAGATAATATACAAAAAGTGATATTTCAGGGTCAATAGTAATATGCATTTGTATGTCATTTGGTATCTATTGCTAAAGAGGTAACAAACCCCAAAATAGTAAATGAACAGAATAATTTTACTAGTCTTCTCTGATTTAATATTTAATTAATTGGTATCAACTTGTGCCTTCATGATTCAATCCTTTTATTACACAAAACTTATCTTTTTCTTTTTTATAAAATCACTTTCTCAAATTCTTTAATTTGCCTATTCCTATTTCTCTTTCCATGTACTAATGGCTAAACCCACCATATTGGATTTGATAAATCTTAACAGTTTAGTATTATCTCAATATTTATATGCCTCCTACAGGTAAAACTGCTTAATAGAAGTTTAAGGTTTAATATGCTTCCATGTAAACCTGTCTTTGGTTCCTTGAATTTTTTTTTCTTTGAAATGTGTCCCTAGTCATTTAATATTTAACATTCAATTGTTTAAAAAATGAAAGAAAATATAAGCAATTGAGTTTAGCAAGGTTCTTATATTTTGTGTTTTATTGTAATATTAAAGTATGCTATATTTAAAACATTATGATCCTTCAAAGGGCTTAGAGGAAGAGCTTGTGTAGTGAGGCATTTTCTTTATGCAGGTTTTGTTTGATGCCAGTAGATGGCACTAATTACATAAACAATTCAACAAGTTAATGAAGACGGGAAATGTATTTTTGTGCTCAAATTTTGTCATATATCATATACTCAGCAAATACAGGAGTTTATTTTTATAGTTCACTTTGTGATGGATAAACAATTAGGCTTGCTTTATATCCAGTTCATTGGTACTAAATTGAAGTACCTGGAACTGGTTATTCTACACGATGCTGCAGTTGAAGTTTTGCCGTGGAAATCAGGTTTACACCATCAAGACTGACTGAATCACATGGGAGGTTAAAAACAATTGCGTAGACATGTTGGGACTTGAGGATTCAGTTGCTATGTATGAAATATTTGAACCAACTCCACCTAGTGATTCCTGGGGGTAATAAATGTCATTCCTTGTCTTTCCCATAAACACCTATAGCAATTGGCCCAAGACCTCCACCAATGGCAGATGAATATAGATGTCGCAAATGACTTGGCACTGAAACTTCTCCGGGATTATTCAGCAGATGATACCAGAAAAGTACACATGATAACGGAGAACATTAATGCTTCCTGGGGAACCATTCATAAAAGGTAAGAACCATATTATATTTAAAGCTATTGCTACTTGGTGAAATGAAATGATTTACCCACAATGATAAGGATGGAAACTAGTGATTAAACAAAACAAAATGCTGATTTGTAGCTAGAAGAGGCATTCATCAGTGTGCTCTGAGATCTCCATCACAACAAAAGCCTTTCTGTCTCATCATAGCACCAGTTGCCCCATCATTAATCTGACAAACAAGTCACAGCACACTTCATAATGCAGTTATATTCCTGCCACACACTGATTGGGGAAATATATGTAGTGTAAATGACTCACAACTTCATCCTCCATAATATATCTATGTAAATTACTTTAGTTCTTTTTCATAACTGTGGTGTTTACCTGAGAAGAATTATTTACTGGAGGAAAGATTTTGGTTCAGTGTTTCAAAGTCCTTGGTCACATGACTTTGTAGTGAGAAATATGTGCTGAGCAAAAAGGCTCATGTCATAATGACCATGAAGCAGAGAGGAGACAGGAGAAAAGGCCAGGGACCAAATGTCCTTCCAGGGACTGCCTTTTATGACCTACCTCTTCAATCAGGCCCCTACTCTAAGCGTTTCCACCCATTTCCAATAATGCCAAAAATTTTTCCCAATAATCCATGAGTGGTGAATGCATTAATGAAATCAAAGGATTTCTGATCCAATCATCCCTCAGTGATTGCATCCAATAGTTAGGGATGAAGCCTTTAGTATATAAACCTTTGTCAAATATTTTATAGACGTACCATAATAAAAATTAATAGCTACTAAAGACACATCTCCTCAGCCTAGGTCTTGTTGCCTTATCAACTCTTTAACTCCATTGGCTTTTATGACACTATTGCTTATTCCAATTATTAAAAAACATAACTTATTTAGCTCTTTTGTGTTTATCTTACAAGTTAGGCTAAATTCCATGAGGAGAGAGACAATCTCCTTTCTTTGACATATCTCCTCATCTTAAAGCAGATAATACAATGGTGAGCTGGTAAATATTATCAGAATAA
Organism: Zapus hudsonius; assembly: GCA_004024765.1. NCBI lineage: Eukaryota > Metazoa > Chordata > Mammalia > Rodentia > Dipodidae > Zapus > Zapus hudsonius. Next base: position 51,173 of record PVHP010007371.1, on the reverse strand, counting down.
TGTCACTCTTTGCATAAATTATATTCACCTTGTGCAATCAGAGTAATGATTATGGGCTGTTATTATGAATCATGACAAGACATGTTAAAAAATAGTACCAGCATAATGATGAGGACAATGAAAATGAAAGAGAAGTCTCAGAGGATGACATAAATTACTGAAAAAGTCAGTTAGTTACTCTTTATTAGTAGAAGTCAGCCATCATGAGGGGAACAGTAAGACAGATTTTTAAACTAAGAGATATAAATGTGAGTGTATTGAGTTATTTAAATAGGAAACTGAGCTAGAGATTAAAGATTGAAGATTCATGTATAGTTTAATTTATACTGATGATCATAGAGGATAAAGCTCTCTGGACCTGAATTCCAAAAAGAATATAAGAATATTCTATGTAAATTTAAGCTGGTACATTTGGGACCATATCAAAAGGACTCTGCTAGAGAAAGGGGAAACTTTAATAGGGGACTGATATTTGGGCATGAGGAAGAAATGTAGTTCCTGAGCCCTGCCTATGTCATAGTCTAGGCATTCTTTACAAAACTTGGATGTGATATATGTTTAGTTAAGCAAGTGCAGATTAGGTTTAGGAAGAAGTATACATATGAAATCAATTGGTACCAGAAAGACACTTGTTGACTCTCAGTGGGAAAATAATTCTCAAACATAAGCCGCTTTGGGAAAATGAGTTAAGATCAAATGTAGTGTTCATGTAGTGCATTTAGGGACTGTAACTAGAGTGGAGCTAAAAGAAAAGCTTATTTATGGTTAAAAAAAAAACTATAGCTTCAGGGTCCATTCCACGACCTTAGGCTTTCTTGTAGATCTTTCTCTCTGTATGCTCTTGTCCCTTGATAATCTCAGCAACTGGCTCAGCTCTTTTTATCACAGTTTATGATTTTCCAGGGAATGGCTTCCCATTTATATTTGTTGGCTTCACATGTAAAAAGCTATCTACCAAGGAAGACTTCCCCAGTGGATAAAGTAAATTAGAATTTTGGAAGTTTATATTTTTAGATAGCCCATATAGAATCTGTAATTCACCAAGCTATTTTTGACTCATACCAGTTAATATTGTCCCTTTTCTTTGCTCACATTATGTATACATTTTATAAAAGTATATCCATTTTATATTTGCTCACATTATGTATACATTTTATAAAAGTATCCATTTTATATTTTCAGACCAATGATAGCTACTTATCATTTTTCCAGCTCATGAAGCTCCTTTGAATAATAGACATGTATGTTATACTATTTCCTTTCCATTTTAATTTTCCACAGGAAATGGAAATTGAATACGTCCAAAACTGAGCACATCTTTGTTCTCTTCCAAGATTTTTCTCCAAGTGCAACCAATTTCTCTTCCTAAGGTTCCTATTAATGGACATTACCACAAGCCTTCAAATCATTCAATTTGGGAATCTAAAAGTCATGCTTGACTCTTCCCTCTCATAGTTAAGCTGTAGCAAGGCTACTTCTTGGATAACTTGCACATCTAGTCTTTTCCCTCTATCCCATCACTTGGCTATGACATTCCCCCTAAATTGCATCATTCACCTTAGTAATTTCTCTTCTATTCTTCCTACTTTCTAATCCATTATTAGCATAGACTCTAGTGTGATGTATCCTAATTCATTAAATTCATGTAATTCACATGTCCTTCTATTTAATAGACACTGGTCATTTACACATTACTCATTTCTGTGCTAGTAATCAAACTCATTACCATATGCATATTAGGCACGTGTTCTACCATTGAGCAACACCCCCAGCTCTCATGCATTGCTTTTTATCTTGACTGAGCTATTTTATTTTTATTTTCTTTATTCATTAAGTAGAAAGTTGAATGAACAAGTCATGTGTTGGTACTACCATTTTCCTCCTCCCTGCTCCCATTCCACTGAGGGCCCACTTCAATGGGATTGCTGGTATGCACCACGGGGTTGAGAGCTATGAGTTGTGAGCAGCAGTCAGCAATGTTTCTGGGTGACCCCTTCCCCGCCACCATGACTTTGACAATCTTTCTGACCCCTCTTCCAAAATTTTACTAAGTGAGTTTAAGTCTACTGTAATGTGGAGATCTTAGCAGCTTCTGAAATGTTTTGAGTATCCTCAGTGCCTGTCTTCATCACCCTGACATAGGTGGTCCTGCTTGTTGTGAGAGTAGCAATCTTGTTCATCTCACCACTTACTCTGTGGTTTCATCTGAGCCTTGTTGATGTGCTGTGGGTGGATCATCTCTTGCCAGGGAGTCAGCTATCATTCTGGTCTGGTTAGAATTTGGTTGTCCTCTGTTCTGGCTGTCTTCTGAAAAATAAAAACAGATTCTCCAACTGGAGTGTGAGATCAGCATAGGTTAAATGGCATAAGAATTTCTTCTATAATCTTACTAAAGATATTTTAATCCCAGCACTCAGGAGGAAGAGGTAGGAGGATTGCTGTGCGTTTGAGGCCAGCCTGAGATTACAGAGTTAATTCCAGGTCAGCCTGGGTTAGATTGACACCCTACCTCTAATATAAAAAAAAGATGTTTCTATGTCCCTTGCATGCCCATAATTCAAACATTTAGGCTTATTAAGGTGTCACACAATTCTCTCATGTTCTAGTCATACTTTTGTTAATCGTACTTGATGGTTTTGGCTTAATAATTAATTTCTCTGCCTTGACTTTGAGTCCTGGTATTCTGTCCTCCACATGATCTACTGTATTAGTAAGGCTTTTTTGGGAGCCTATTAATCAAGTTATTTCATTTTTATTCATTATGTTTTGCTTTAGTATGTGTCTCTTTATTCTGTTCTATCTTCCTTTTTCTGTTTGACTTTGTATTGAATTTATTTGATTTTCTGTGTTCTCTTGGAATTCGTTTAGGCTTCTGTTCATGTCCTCTTTTGTTTTTTAAATTGTCCATAATGAGTTACAATATTTAGTGGGCAAACAATGAGTTATCCCCAATTCCCCACTGCCCTCCCCTACCCTCCCCAATCCGCTGCATAACCTCCTCCATGGGTCCTCTGGATCAGTCCTTGGGACAGGGGACCATGGATAGCCTAGTACTCAGCCAGGTTTTCATGGCCATGCCTCTGGATAATCTCCCCCACCACAGCTCTCACAATCTTTCTGCCCCCTCTTCCGCATAGTTCCCTGAGTCGTGGTGGATGAGTATTAAGTTTGTTTTAAGGTTGTCAGCTTAGGGCTCTTTGTGTCGAAACCATTGGTTTCTCTCTCACTGGCTTATCCTGTGTTGATTTAATGGCTGTGGCTGTGAGTCCCTTGATCATCCCGACATTCTCTGTGGGGTTCCATATGGATCCTCCACGGTATGACTGTGGTGGCTCCTCTTTTGCCAGAATCTCAGCTATCGGCTTACGGTCGGTTGGTAGGGTTAGATGGGCCCCAGTTCTCTTGCTGCATCCTGAAAAACACAAACACAATCTCCATCGGAGAGTGAGATCAGTATAGGTTAACTAATATACACAATTCTGGATTACCTAGATTCTATTTTTAGTAGCATCCCCGTCACTCACTCCCATAGTGCAACTTGTCTTGGGAGCCAAAGAGTACGGGATCCGGTGCCTATCGCCCTGAATCCAAAGTTACAGACACGGGGTCCCCCTCACTAAGTGGAAAATTGACCAAATTTGAAAGCTGTTGATTGTCTCCCACAGACCCAGGCTCCTCCATTACACAAGAGCTTCTTTCTTGGTTTGCTGTTCTCTCTCAGTAGGAGGTGTGGTCAGCCTACTCATGACTGCAGATTGTGTTTCCTGTCAGTGGTTTCTGTTAACTCCAGCTGTTGTTGATCAGTTTGCCCTGGGAGCCGGTGCAGTGCCTTCCAGCACTACACTAACTGCCTTCTGGGGGCTGGATACCGTTCCGAACGTTGAAGGGTCTCACGATGCTGATCGATGGCATTCTGTGGTTTCTTCAGCAACAGGATTTTGCCTCAGGACTGGGGAACACACTCAAGAGCTTTGACAGAATTCTGCCTTGTTGTTGGAATCTCATGAGGCGCTTTGGTCAACATCTCAGTGAGGGAAGGAACCAGTGGTTGAAACCAGGGGTTGTCAGGCTGATCTAGTTAGTCACAGGCTTAGAGTCTCTCCGCTACCACTCATGGCCCCTCTTGCCAGATGATGCTCACTAATTCCTCAATAGGTTAAATATTCTCATGAGGATTTTATACTTTTGAACCTAATATGGTTTATCCTCATGCTTATGCCCTTCCCCTACCCCCATCCCTTAGTCTCATTCATAACCTCTCACTTCTTACTACTAGTCTGCATAAAGAACACGGTTATCCTGGTTAAGGACAAAATATGAGGGAGAATATGCGGCGTTCGATTCTCTGTTCTTTTGAGAGTTCACTTACTAAGACCTGCTCAAAGTCAGACCATTTTTCCTACATTTTGATATGTCATTTTTCCTTTCAGCTGAGTAAAATTCCATTGTGTAAATATACCACAGTTTCTCTGTCAATTCCTCCATGGATGGGCATTTGGGTTGATTCCAATTCTTGAAAATTATGAATTGAGATGCTATAAATATGGTTGTACAAATGTTTCTGCGTCAAGATGTGGCATCTTGCAGGTAGATGCCTAGTAGAGGGATAACTGGGTCCATTGGTAGTTCTATGTCCATTCTGTCTAGAAGTCTCCACACTGCTTTCCATAACGGTTGAACAAGTTTGCAATCCCACCAGGAGTGAATGAGGGTTCCTTTTTCCCTGCATCCTCGCCAGCAACGATTATTGTTGGTTTTCTTTATGATTGCCATTCTGACAGGGGTAAGATGGTATCTCATTGTGGTTTTGATTTGCATTTCCATGATGCTTAAGGATGCTGAGCACTTTCTTAACTGAGTCAAGGGCATTTGTGTTTCTTCCTCCATGAATTCTTTGTTGATATTAGTACCCCATTTTTGAGGGGGAATTTAGGGTTTTTGTTATTAATTTTTTTCAGTTCTCTATAGGTTTTGGAAATTAGGCCTCTGTCTGAGTTGTAGCTGGCAAAAATCATTTTCCAATTTGAAGGGGCTCTATTGGCTCTGAGTATGGTTTGTTTTTTATACAGAAGCTTCTGAGCCTAATCAGGTACCATTGGTTAAGTGTTTGTTGTATTTCCTGGGCTGCTGGAGATTTGCTCAGGAAAATTTTTCCCACTCCTATTTCTTGTAGAGTTCCTACTATTTTTTTCTTCCATGGTGTTCATGGTTACCAGATTTATATTAAGGTCTCTGATCCATTTGGAGTTGATTTTTGTGCACGGTGAAAGGAGTGTGTCTATCTTCATTTTTTTACACATGTTTATCCAATTCGTCCCGCACCATTTGTTGAAGATACTATCTTTGGCCCTGCATACATTGTTGGCCCCCTTGTCGAAGACCAAATAACTGAAGTTACTTCCAGTTAAAGCTGGGTCTTCAATTATGTTCCATTGATCTGTCTTTCTGTTTTTATGCCATTATCATACTGTTTTTATTACTATGGCTTTGTAGTATGCTTTGAAGTCAGGGATGGTGATACGTCCTGAGTAGGAATTTTTACTTAGAATAGTTTTGGTTATCCGAGGTCTTTTGCTCTTCCAAATAAATTTATAGATTATTTTTTCTATGTCTTTTTCTGTCAGCTTGTCTTCTGCATAAAGAAAGGCTACTGATTTTTGTTTGTTAATTTTGTATCCTGCCATGTTGCTGAAGGCATTAATCACCTTCTAGAGGTTACTGATACTATTCTTTCGGTGTGATATATAAAGGATCATGTCATCTGTAAAGAGGAATAGTTTAATTTCTTTTTTTCCGATTTGTATCCCTTTTATGCCCTTCTCTTGTCTAATCACTTGGGCTAGAACTTCAAGCATTATGTTAAAGAGCAGTGGTGAGAGTGGGAAGCCTTGTCTTGTTCCTGAATTGAGTGGGAACTCTTTGAGTCATTCCCCATTGGGAATGATCTGTGCTTTAGGAGTTTTGTAAATTGTTTTCATTAAGTTGAGGAATAGGACATCTATGCTGCTTCTTTCGAGAGCTTTGAACATGTAGAGGTGTTGAATTTTATCAAAAACGTTCTCAGCATCTATTGAGATAACCATGTGGTTTTTGTGTTTGAGCCGATTAATGTGAGGTATTACATTTATCTACTAGCATATGTTGAACCATCCCTGCATCTCTGGGATGAAGCCAACTTTGTCAGGGTGGATAATATTTTTGATGTAGCATTTTATCTAGTTTGCTAGGACTTTGTTCAGGAATGTGCATCTAAGTTCATCCGAGATATGGGTCTGTAGTTCTCTTTTCTTGTTGCATCCTTGCCTGGTTTGGGGATTCGGGCAATGGTAGCTTCATAGAAGGTGTTTGGAAGCCTTCCCTCTTTTTCTATGCTTCTAACAAGCTTCAGAAGAGTTGTTTCAGCTCTGTTATGAAGGCTTGGTAGAATTCAGCTGAGGAACCATCTGGTTCTGTCCTTTTTCTTTTGGGAAGGTTTTTGATTACATCTTCAATCTCTGTGGATGTGATCGGTTTATTTACTGCTTTTATCTGCTCTGGGTTAAGCTTTGGCAGTTGGTAGGTGTCCAAAAACTTATCCATTTCTTCCAGGTTCTGTAATTTTGTGGAGTACAGATTTTGGAAGTATGACCTGATGATTCTTCCAATGTCTTCAAGATCTGTTGTGATCTCACTATTCTCCTTTCTGATTTTGTTGATTTGGGCTTTCTCATTTCTTCGTTTCATTAGATTGGCCAACGGTTTATCAATCTTATTAACTTTTTCAAAGAACCAACCATTTGATTTGTCTATTTTTAAAATGTTTTCTTTATTTCCAATTCATTAATCTCAGCTCTGATTTTAATTATTTCCTTTCATCTTGAGTTCCTCGGGTTAGCTTTTTCCATCTGTTCTTAGGTGTGTGGTTAGGCGACTGATTTGAGACCTCTCTGTCTTTGATATGAAGGCATTTAGCGCCATGAATTTTTCCCTCAGGACTTCCATCATTGTGTCCCATAATTTCTGATATGATGTGGTATCGTCCTCATTTATTACTAGCAAATTCTGATTTTCGTGTTTTATTTCTTAGATTACCCAATCACTTTTTAGGAGCGAATTATTCAAGCGCCAGTACTTTGTGTATTTTCTGGATCCTGTTCCATTGTTAACTTCTACCTTTAATGCACTATGATCTGATATGATGCAAGGAACTACATCAATCTTCCTGAATTTGTTTAGGGAAGATTTGTGACCTAATATGTGATCAATTTTAGGAAAAGTCCCATGCGCTGCTGAGAAGAATGTATATTCTGTGTCTTTGGGTTAGAACATTCTATATATATCTATTATCCCCAGCTGGTCATGGTGTCTTTCAGCTCTGTTATGTCCCTGCTCATTTTCTTTTTGTTGATCTGTCTAAAGGTGATAAAGGTGTATTAAAGTCTCCTACCATGATGGTATTAGAGTCTATTTCTGCTTTATTTTTGAGTAGGGTTTCCTTTATGATCTGTATTGCACCCAAATTTGGTGCATTTATGTTAATGATGGTCATATCTTCCCTCTGGATCATTCCTTTGCTGAGTAAGAAGTGACCATCACTATCCTTTTTAATTGATTTTGGTGTAAATTATATCTTGTCAGAGATTAATGTAGCCACACTTGCTTTCTTTTTACTTCCACATGCCTGATAAACTGGTTTCTATCCTTTTACTCTAAGAAGATTGCTGTCTTTAGAAGTAAAGTGCGTTTCCTGAAGGCAGCAGATGGCAGGGTCCATTTTTCTGATCTACCCTGCAAGTATGTGTCTTTTTATAGGGGAGTTAGGTCCAGTTATATTCAGTGATATAACAGATAGGCTTGCTTTAAGCCCTGCCATGGTGAAGGGTTAATGGGCTGTGTTGTCTGTGGTGCTATTATTAGCGCACTGACTGCAATTTTTGTGTCTGATCTCTGGTACTCTTCTGAGGAAGATTTCTTGTTTCTTCTGTGTGGGATATCTCTTGCAGGATCTTCTGAAATTTGGCTTTGTTTTCAAATAGTCATAGAGCTGGTTTACTTCATGGAACACTTTCATTTCTCCATCTATCATGAGGGATAGCTTTGCTGGGTACAGTAGTGTAGGTTGACAGCCATACTTCTTTAGTCCCTGAAAAGCATTATTCCAAGCACTTCTGGCTTTCATAGTTTCTAATGAGAACTCTGAGATAAGTCTGATTGCTTTTCCTTTATAAGTTACGATTTGCTTTTCTCTAGCAGCTTTGAGCATTTTCTCTTTGCTTTCTATGTTAGGCATCTTAATTAAAATGTGTCTTGGAGAATTTCTCTCCATGTCAAGTCTGTTTGGAGTCCTCTGGGCCCCTTGAAAGTTGAGTGGACTTTCTCTTGTTAGAAGGGAATAATTCTGTTGAGATATTTCCTATGCCCTTAGCCTGTGCTTCTTCTCCCTCTGGGATCCCCATGATTCTAATATTGGGCCTCTTTATGGTATCCCATAGATCCCTCAAATTTTCCTCACTTGATTTCTTGAATTTATTGAAACCTATAACATCCTTATTAATTCCTTCTGACTTATCTTCAAATTCTGATAGTCTGTCCTCCAGATTGTCAATTCTGGGACTAATTGATTCAAGGGAGGTTTTTGACATCTCATTTTCATTATCGGTTTCTGCTATAATTTTGTTTATAGTCTCCACTTCTTTAGTGAGATCCAATTTCCAATATATTTTTGTTTTTGCTTGGAATTCCTGGTAATCATTTTTAAGTTTTATGAAGAGCTCATCAAATTTAATCAATTGATTGTCTAGTCCCTCCCATAGTTGATTAATCTTCAATTCACTTAATCTGTTTCTGAATTCATTCTTATTTCTCTCCATTAAATTCAGTCTGGAGTTTATGCTGTGTTACAAAGCTTCATCTCATTCATGCCTTTTCTCATAATTTCTGTATCAGCCATTAACTGCTTCATGTTTGCATTGCAGTTGTGGTCAGGAGTCATATTATTCTCTCTTTGCAGTTGTATTTTTGCTGCATCTACTTCCTTGCCACTTTCCTGTTCCATAAAGGGACTAGGGGCCCTGGGTTGGGGAGTTCCTTCTTTGATCTGTGTGTTTTTTTCTGTTGGTTTCTGCCCATGTCCAGGTAGGGGAGTGGGACTCAGGCACCCTGGGGAGTGCTATTCAGCCCACTTTACTTCCTGGCAGTGGTGCGTGATCCCTGGTACTCACGGAGACCGCCTGTGCCGTCCTTGCAGGTACCCATCTGAACCCTCCTCTTCGGAGTTTCCAAGACAACTGCCTGAGGTCTGGTCCCAGAACCAAGCTAGGTCAGGTTACCCAAGGATCGAGTCTGCCTGTGTACATTGGGTGGGGTGGGGGTCGTGGAGAGACGCTTGTCGGAGGATCGGGTGCTGGAGGGAGGGGAGTCCTGCCAGGGGAAACCGCTCAATCGGTGGCACGGCTGTGAGGGGACAATGGCAGGAGCTTGGGGTAGGGGAGGGTTCAGCTCTGTGTTCCACTGAGGAGCAGACAGCCACTGGGGAACCCTGTGGTGGTCCTGAAGCTGGGGAGAGGCTGGGCCTTCGTTCAGGTCCGGCTGTGACTTGGAGCCTGGATCCCAGCTGGAAAATCCAACCTCCACGGAGAGACACCTCGTGCCCTCCTGGCAAGCACCCGCCCGAGATCTGGCCCCGGAACCAAGCTAGGTCAGGTTGCCCAAGTATCGTGTCTGCGTGTGTACATGGGGCGGGGTCTTGGAGAGAAGTGCTTCCGAGGATCGGGTGCTGCAGGGAGGGGAGCCCTGTGAGGGGAAGCCGCTCAATCAGCTGCCGGGAGGGGTCAATGGTGGGAGCTTGGGGTGGGGGAGGTTTCAGCTCTCCGCTCCTCTGTGGAGCGGAGAGCTGTTGGGGAACCCCGTCTGCTTTGGCACAGGAGTTGGGGGGGGAGGGAGGGCCCAGGCTCAGATCCAACCGGTGTTCAAAGTTTAGATGCCAGCTGGAAAATCATACCTTTACAGAGAGAGTCCTGGCGATGCTGTTACTCGTCCACCATCTTGCTCCGCCCCATCTCATGTCCTCTTTGAATTCACTGAGTTTTCTATTGAGTTTTTCTGTTGATTCTCTTGTAGTTTAGATAGAGACTTTTGTTTGATTCCTTCTTCAATTTGTTCTACATGCTTGACATAATTCCCTTTTGGATTTCTTTGTAGTGTCCACTAGGCAGTACTTATTAGAGCTTTAATCTATGGAACTAGGCATTCTTAGTGGAGATGATTTGCCTTAGTTTCCTGTTTTGAGTTGGGGTTTGCCCATCTAGAGATTATTTTCTTTGTCTTGTCTAGAATACAGCAATGTTGGCTCCATATTGGTCTTTGTTGAGCCTTCTGATCTTCATTTCACCATACTGATTTGAGCAGGAATCTACCTGCAGGTCTGGCCTGGGTGAAGAGGTGGACCTATGACACTGCATGCAGGGGACATGGAATGTCAATAGGGTGTGTGTGTGTGTTTAGGTGGCTATATATGTATGGGCCGCATGCATGGTAAAGAAGGATTATAGCCTAGAGTCTAGTAGTCATCCTTATGCCTGGACTAGCTACTTTTTGGGCATATAATAGTGGCAGTCACTTTGGACCTGAATGGCTTTGTCTTCCTGGTTCCAGGTGGGCATGGTGCACATTGCTCATGGCACTGCTCTCAGGGTAACTTTGCCACCTAGTTTCTTTCTTGGGGCTAGTGTGAGCCAGCCTACCCACATGTCTGAGCTTGGTACAAGAGCCACATTCTTTATATTGCAATTCCAAACTATGTTTTTTTGGTCTGTGTGTCCACTGTGAAGATTAAACTGTTCTTTGTTTAATTGTCAGCTTAAATTATTTTACACTCTTACTTGCTTTATTCTGGGCAAATAAAGAGTAAATTACTCTTTATGTGATATTTTCTTTTTAATATCTTGCCCAACAGAATAGAGAAGTGAAGTAAAATCATCCATCTCTATAACTGGGTTGTCTAATAAGGTAGCCACCATCCACAAGGGTCTATTTAAGTTTAATTATAATCTAACATAATGTGAAATTCAATTTGACATTAGCCATCTTTCAAATGCTTAAGAGCCATATGTAAGTAATGGTTTCCTGATTGGACAGTGTACAGTATTTTTACCATCACAGAAAGCTTTATGTATAGCCCTACTCTGACCATCTTTATTTACATTTCCCCAAGCAGTTTAGAATACTTTCTCTAGTAATTATGTACTGCTACCACCAAGAGAACAACTGTCACATTTTATTAATATGAAATATTTCCTTTATAAAGTGGTGCATACTTTTTCATTTTCTTGTTTCTGCCTTATTTCTTCTATTTAACTATTTTCTAGTGTTGGTGTTTTAAACTCTAGGAAACCATTATTATTTTTGGATGGCACTTCTACAATTGTTGTTAATCATCATATAACCTCATTTTAAAAAAGACATGATTGATAATATTGATATTTGGATTATGTAAGAACTATGTCACATCTTGTAATTTTTTTTTCTGGGGAAAGAATCCTGATTATATAATTTTATTTTACAATATAGTTTACAAACTATTTTACTACTTAACACTAATATATTGCCTTGTCAAAACTGACAATCATATGGATAAATGCATATACAATTTTCATGTACTTGGAAGATGATTTGAAGCAAAAAAAATCCCTTCAATATACTTTTAAGTTGTTTAATGTTAAGTAAGACAAATATAACTTGGAAGAACATTATCTTAATAAGATATATGGGCAGGTTATAATTTCAAGACTGAAACATTCACAAAATTCACTTAATGTTTACTTTAGAACCTCAGATCATAACATACTTTGCTTATTAGGAAAGCCTTTTGTTTTCCTGATAATCCACATAGAGTGTTTGTTAACATGCATAGATTGGAGACTACAATTCTTTTTCTGAGTTTTCAGAGCAAACTCTGTGAATAGATATAAATTTGTAAATAAGATACCATTAGATGTGATATTTACAAATTATGAAAGGCCTCTAAGATTAGATTTCAAAGACTGCCCTTTGGCTGATGACTTTATGATGACATTATCATGAGATTTCATTCCCTTATTTCTATTCCAGGAGCACTCTTTAAATAAGAAATGAGCATTATCTCTAAACTACCTGTGTGTGCACATGTGTGTGTGTTCTATATATAGGCTTCCACAACTCTAAGCCAGATGTAAACTTACCAGTTAGATTGCTAGTCCTTGTATGACAGGTTTCAGCATGGCTTCACATTCCTTATTAAGCCCCCCTTCTGCCAGAAATGTGCATGTAAGACACCTATGTATGTGTTGTATTTGCATGCGTATATAAATATATATACATATATGCATATAAACACGTTTTAAAATAATACATCAGTATATTTTTTCCTTCCTACTAATACATTTTAGATTTTAATGATCACAATTAATAGTGAATATTCTGAAAAAACTTATCACTTGTGTTGATCTTTGGCAACCGGGAAGATATTTCTGAGTCATTCTTTGCATCTCTCTTTTTAGTTTATATCTCCTCATCTTCCTTTTAAAGAAACAGGCAATAAAATGATGAACTATATTTAATATGCAGCAAAGAACTACTATCACTTGACCTGGGTCTCTTTAACATTCTTCAACATGTTCTTTTAAGTAACTACACTCTGATAGTTCTCTGGGATGTTCAGTTTCCTTTATTCTTACATCCTTTCTTCAGCCAACCAATGTATTCAAAGCCCCCTAATCTTGAAAGAACTTCCCAAGAATTTGTTATCTGTCCACGTTTTGAAGTGGCAATTGTTAAATGTTTCATTTTTTTAGGATCATGTATCATTATATTACTGACTGGCCTGGAACTCACTATGTAGGTCAAGTTGGCCTCAAACTGGTGACTCCCCCTGCTTCAGCTTCTCAAGTGCTATGACTGTACACTATGTACCACCACACCTGAATTTGGAAGCAGTGATTAATATTGTTTTATAGTAGTTATCAGTCCCTGGTTCTACTTTGACTCTCTCCAGTCCTGCTTCCCTAGTGCCAACACTTTACTGAAAAGGATTTGGTCGAATCAATGACTTTGTAATATCTACTTGCCCTATTTTATGTATCTATCATTTGACTACATTTTCCACTTGTACCATTGCCTGATTCTCCTAGTTGAAACTTTTTCAACTTTGTTTTTCAGAACAATTCTATCTTCCAATGCTCTTATTTCTCTGATCATAGAAACATGAAGAGCTTGGTACCATGACAGGCATATAGAATGAGCTCTTAGTAAATTACATCTGTTATTAGCATCATAATAATTAATTTACTAATTTTTTTTTATTTTAATGATGTATTAGGTAGGCTCAAAACTTGGTACTAGATAAGTAGAACTGAAAATGTCTGACCCTTGTGAAGCTTATAGTCTATGGAGAGTATGAGAGATATATATTTACAAGTTAAACACATACATACACATACCCATATATATATATACATATATATATATACATACATGACATTAAATATTACTGAGTGAAATGTGGAAAGAACAGGAAAAAAGTTGAGATTTGTGTGTGTGTGTGTGTGTATAGAAAAGGGATGCCACTTGGTCATCAAAAGTACAAATATATTTAATCACCTATTTCAAATTAGTTAGAGAGGAAAGTAAGCCTCATAGTACTTCTATATTCAAAACCTTCCAATGACTCTTTCACATTCAAAATAAAAACTGACACTTTTATTGTGGTCTAAGACACTTTTAGTGTGGCCCAGTAAAGTCAGAATCTTATTACTTTTCTGATTTCATTGACTTCCTCACTCCTCATTACTTGATTCTTTTCTGCATCACTGATCTCCTTTAGTTGCTACATGCCACACATATTCAGACCTAAAGGGATTTCCACCTGCTTGACCTTCCTATGCTGCTTTCCTTACACTTGACATGTCCCACATCCTCAGGGCTGTGAGAATTTGCTTAAATATCACTCTTTCCAGAAGGCCTTTCTTGACCAATACCATTTTTTAACCATCACATTATACTTGTACCTGTATATGAGGCATAGTATGATGCTTTCATTCACGCTGATTAGCATTTCCATAAGATTTAAACATTTATCATTTCTTTATAATAAGTGAATCAAACATCCTTCTGTTTTAATTGAGTGGAAACAAGTAATGAGGCCATTTGAAGATTTTTGTGATAATTCAGTCAAGAATCACTGTGACTTAGATTAGAATAAGAAAGATTACTCTAGTGAGAAGAAGCTGGGTTCTATTATAGTTTGATTACAGAGCCCGGAAAGTTTTAGAGTGGATCAGATTTGGGTATGGATAGAATCAAGGAAAATTCCAGAGTTTTTATTCTCAGCAACTAGAAGATGGAATATTCATTTACTAAGATGAGAGAACCCACAAGAGAAAGACACAGAGGGATGAAGAGATAGAACTTAGAAATTCATGATTGACATCCTCATGGAGCTGAGCAGTAGAGAGCAGGATGTAGGAATCTTAAGGTTTGAGAAATAACTCAGGATGCAAGAGAAGCCTTTGCAACCATAAGCAATGTATTTTTTTCCCTGTGCACAACCATAAATGTTGGTAGTTTTGTTGCTGTTTATTATTATTATTATTATTATTATTATTATTATTATTATTATTATTATTTTGGGAGCGGGATGCTTGTTTCAAAGTTGTGGGGATTGAATCCAGACCCTTCCACATGCTAGGCAAATGATATAATCTTAATTATCTTTCCCCTTTCTCTATACATTTTAAGTTTTTTGGCTTCAACTAGTATTAAGACTCTTCCATCTCTTCATTTATCTTACTCCTTTTTCCTGATTTCCAGAACTACATTTTAGCCATTTATCATACATCTCCACCTACATACTCTATGAAGTTCTGAATGTCCAAAAAAGAATATATTATCTACCCTAACACTGTTTTTGTGTTTCTGGTTTGTTTACTTGCCTGACTTAATCTTATCTAAAGTTAGAAATTAGAGAATTATTTCCTACCTTTCTTCTCTCTATCCTAATTTACTGAAATGGTTTCCGTGAATTCTGCTTCAAAAATTTCTCCAGGAACTATCATTTTTTCTTCATCTTTGTTTTAGTCACATCCTAAAATCACTTCTTTCACTTGGAAAATTTCTTCAGTTCTGCCAGCCACCATAGGGACCTTATATATGCACTTGACCTTCTCACTGGCCCAAAAGTTGTTTTCCATAAAGTTAATCTTCTTGATTCCCTTTGTCTTCCCAGCGCTTATTCTTCTATCATATGAATGATATTTAGATATGTAAAATACTTCCAAAAGCATGCTCACATTTTCTAAAAGTAAAAATAAATATGTAAAACTTGGATTTTTTACAAAAAAGCATACAGTATAAATGTTTTTGCTTGTTTTTATATTTAGGAATAGTATAAGCATGTGAACTTTATAAAAGAATCTTAAATTGTCTATTCACAAATCCAGTCTGTTTTCAAAACATTTTTGGAATTCACTTTTAGGAACTACCAAGAGACTGTTTCATGATTATCGTCAGACCATTATAATTATTTTATAGCCAATCCTTGTGTTTGCTCAGTAATGTACTCAGTAACTGTTTGTGAATGACCAAAACTATTGGTCATTCACAAAATTCAAAACTCAATGGTTAGACATTAAATGGCTTTGGATTGTCTCCAGAACCTTAAAGATTGAAGGCTTGCTGCCTTTCACGTTCTCTAAAAGAATACAGCATGAGGCTAACAGGACAAGTGTTGAAAATGTAGCCTCTTATTCAGTTGGGGGGGGCTGCTCATAATTTATTTGTAAAATATTTCATTCATAAATATTAAAGCTACAGAAGATGCTAAAATGATAAATTCAACAATCTCCATGAGAATAGCCTATTTTAATCTCTTTCATGCAAAATTCACTTTCAACTCTACCTTAAGCACTGAAAGGTTTTGATATGTTTCAAAATCCAATCCATTAGCAGCTCACTTAGATACATTTCTTTTGGAAGTATGAGGAAATTTCTTTTGTCTCTTTGGGAAAGCATTGCATATACAGTTACAAGATACTCTCATTCTCATACTGCTAAGATCCAAGTATCCCAACTAATGGTAAAGTACAAAATTTCTCTTCAGTAGGAAAATATAATGCCAGATATGCAAAATTTTGAGGCGCTGGTCCAGGAAGTTTTATGATCCATATGGATCTAAAAGGTTTGTGGTAGGAACTGCCTTCTTCATCATATGTTCTCTCCATTAAAGTAATTACAAAATTTCTGGCTTTCAGATATTGCATGCAGTGGCAGGCTATGGGAATCATGTCACTGGTGATTTACTGGCATGGAGAACTACCTGATTATATAGCCATAAGAAGCCTTTTTTATTCTTAGCTAGTCTTAGAGTCCTGAATTAAAGCTCTATCAGCACACCAACACATATGATTTCCCCAAGGGTAAAAATCCTACAATTAAAACTTTTAATTGTTTACTAACAGAAAATTGTAGAAAATCACTAGAATTTTCTTTATGACTAAATTTAAATTTATTATATCCAAAATTATATGAGAAAAAGTTTCAATATCCATCATATTACTTTTTGATTGTTTATATGTTCATTTCCTCTGCATCTGCATCATTCACATAAACTTATTTTGATAAATTAATATAATCATCATTTATTGTAATTTTTATCTGTATAATTCTCAGTCTTCTAGTGTGAAAATCTTTGCTTTTATTCAATGTATAGAAGTGTTTTCTTTAGATAAAGCCTGAATTCAAATGCACTCATATTAAAAAATATGTTGGGCACATAGATACTAGTGGGATTTCTGTAATTTCATCTTGCTAGTTCAGTTCACATTAGTGTGTGTGCATGCATGCAACACGAGCACGCACAAGTCACTTAAGCATTTCTAGATAGTGTGCTTAGCAGTGTGGTAACTGAAGCCAATTTTAATTGAAGCAATGAGCCTTGTTCAGGGTGTTTGTTTTGTATAGAGTATTGTCAGTTTTTTCACCGCAGTGGATTCTCAACTCCTAGCTTTTGATCATTACAACATGCTAATTAGCCAGAAAAAAAATAATACTGACATATTTTATGGTCTGGCCATTCTGTCACTAGTATTCACCCCAAGAGATGACAGCTATTAAAATTATCTGGAAAATCAATTTGCCCTCAAAAGACTTTGCTGTACATATTAAGTATATTCTAATATTTAGAATCACACTTCCTTCTCCAATTCCTTTAGTATGATGTTGAGTCAATGTGTTGAAAGTAAGTAGATGCATATAATTGAAGTACCTTTGGAGTTCATATCCTGCACTGTCTAGACTTAGGTTGTGGTAGTTTGAATGTGTGTCCCCCATAGGCAACTGGGACACATTCACAAGATTTGCTCATACAATGAATATACTTATTCATAATAAAGCTGTAAAAAAATAAAGCTTGTAACTTGGGTTTCCAGCCACCTGTCTGGAGGAAGTGTTACAGGGCAGATCCAGCCAAAACATGTGTTTTAGAGAGGATCTGAATTCCATCCCAAAAGTATGCAGAGAGGTTTGAGATATGGGAGTCCCCGCTTGCTGCTGGTTTGTGCTTGATGCTTTTTTGTGTTTACTGGATGCTGGTGGTTTTTCTCTCTGCTTGGATCTATGCAAGTAAACCGCTTCTTAAACTGTGTCTTGCTTGGATGTTTATCCCAGCAGTGGGAAGCTGTCTATAATAGCTACTCAGACAGTTAAAAGGTTGTATTTTCCTTCTATAATTGTGAATCATTTAGAACTACATAGCAAAATTGAGTTAACTTATTTTTTTGTCTATGTGTTTCTGAATGTATGTGAATGTTTGCATGTGTGAAGGTGCAAATGTGTCTGTGTGTGTGTGCTCAAGTACAAACCTAGGAGTTCCTTTTATGTATTGTCTACTATTTTTGAGATAGGATTATTCACTAGCATGAAATTCATTTATTATGCTTGACTAGATGGACAGAATGTCCCAAGGATGTGCATAGTGCTACTGCAGTAATAGGCTTGCAAATACACACCACCACACTGGGTATTTTCATTTGTGTTCTGGGGCTCAAACTCAGGTCTTCATTCTGGCAAAGCAAGCATTTTACCTACTGAGCTATCTCCCCAGTCCCAAGTTAGCTATTGACATTAAACTTTAGCATATCCTCTTTTTAAAAAAATATTTAATTAAAACAAACAATACTTAAGATGACTACATACAAGTTTCATCCTGAGATGCATTAAGGAATCAAAAATTCATAATGACTATATATATGTATATATAGAAAGATGTGATCTATTAATATGTAATATGTAAGCAAGACCTAGGTTTCTTATAAAGTATTGTGGTAGTTTTACTGTGATAGTTTAAATATAGAGCCCCATAGACTCAGGTGATTCATCAAAATTGAGCTTGCAATGTGAGCCCTTAGGAGGGCTGCTAAAGGGGGATCATGTCACTGTGGGGAGATTGTGCAGTCCCACCTTAAGTTGTGTTTGCGGGCAGATCTTCATTCCAGCCCAAAGGTGTCTGGAGATCCTTTTAAGTGTCTGTACTATGTGGTGCTGGCTGTTGGTGTTGTCTCACTACTTGGATCTGTGAAAAGGAGCCAGCTTCATCCTCCATTGATTCTGTTACCTTGAACTCTGTAAGCCTGAATTAAACCTCCTTCCTCCCCCTTAAACTCTGCCTGGTCAGATGATTGTCTCAGCAATGAGAAGCTGACTACATCAAGTAGTGATTCTGAAATGGCATTCTTCTCTTTAGCTAGGAGTCTAGCTATTTACTAGAACTGACAGAGCTCATGTTCCAACACAGATCTGTGACTTCAAGGCCTTTTCTCCCTTCATTGTTATTTAATGGATACATATCATCTTGGGTGGAGGTATCTGGCAGCTTTTCAAAGCAATCTAATCACAGCTTTGTCTTTTCCAATATTTTATTAGTAGCCTGGGTAAAGATGTAGATAACATTCTTATCAAATTTGCCAAGACACAAAGTAGGAAGAAATTACAAATACAGAAGACAAGACTATCAGTAGCCAAAAAGTTTTCATCAAATTGAACTCATAAACTATATACTGAAAAAAAAAAGATGTAAATGTAAGGCACTACACTAAAGCTCAAACCTAAATGGAAATGGACCTCAACCAACAAACTGATCTTCCTGTAAATAGACAACAACATGTAAAGTTGTATGCAGGGGCTTGTTGGGAAGTGTTCTTATGAGAGAGGTGTATAATGATGTGAGACAGGCAAGATTGAGCAAGAAGAGAAAACAGCCTGTAATGATTTACAGAGATTCCAACAGTTTCTCATAAGAGATGTTAAAGTTCCAATGCCTTTGGCAGACATAGTGGATTGAGACAGGGGAGCTGGGCCTTTGTATGCCAACAGCAATTAGTAAAGGTACCAGTTTACTTCATGGGGAAGGGTAAGTTTGATAAAATGAAGTCACCTATAGCAGAAGGCTACTAAAGAGGGAGCCCTCAGCTATAA
The DNA here is from genome assembly GCA_004024765.1 of Zapus hudsonius. NCBI lineage: Eukaryota > Metazoa > Chordata > Mammalia > Rodentia > Dipodidae > Zapus > Zapus hudsonius. The sequence continues at coordinate 31,691 of PVHP010007371.1, read as the reverse complement.
CAGTCAATATTGCCACCATCTAGATCATGAGAAGAGCATCAGTGTTTCTACTATTCCAATGTTCCCCAAAGTGTCATTGGATGAACAGAGGTGACATTATGTGAGCTTGCTAGAAATGTAATTGCATGCATCCGACACCCATCCTAATAAATCAAAATCTCCAAGAATGTGGTCTGAGAAATCTTTTTAAAAAATTTCTGATTTCCAAGTGTTGCAGTCAGCATTCTAGTTGCTGCGCAGAAAGAACCCAAACAAAAGTGGCTTATGGAGGAATGGGTTTATTAGACTTACCGACATGAGGGGAGACTCCATCCTGGCAGGGAAAACGATGGCATGAGCAGAGGAGTGGACATCACCTCCGCCACAGCACTGCAAACAGTGGCAGGAAGGTGTGCCAAACAATGGCAAGGGGAAGCTGGTTTATGATCCCCATAAGCCCGCTCCCGACAACACAGATCAAACGAGTTTCTAGTTCCCAAACTGCCATCAGCTGAAGCTCAATCACTGAGAACACATTCCTTTGTTTGTGGGGGACACCTGGATCAAACCATGACACCAAGTAATATTTTTACATACAAAAATTGGAAAACCACTATAATATGCCAACAAATATGCCAACAAAGCCATTCACAATATGGAGATATCAAGGCTTTCACTGATAATACTATCCCTTATGAGACTTTCCCTCTGGCTTCTCAGCTTCTTCTACATTTACACAGATACACACACACACACACACACACACACACACATGATATAAGATATAAAGCAATGGAAAAGGAAAGCCCAGAGAATATTAGACTGGAACAATTCAGATATGAAATCTGGTCCTAAGACCAGCTTAATAGAGAATAGATTTTGTAATAAAGCTAATTTGAAGATGGAATAAGCAACCTTATAAGGTTGTAGAAATATTCAAAGAAACATTGGGCAATGACTTGAAAAAATCACATGATATGCACCACTCATATTCTCATTGCTGTGAACAAATTCCTGACCAGAACTAACTTAGTAAAAGAAGGTTTATTTTGTCTTACAGTTCCAGAGGACAGAGTCTACCATAACAGAAAAGGCATATCAGGAGTGAAGGAGTCAGAATGTACATTTCAGCAAAATCAGGAATGAGAAAGAGAGAATGAATGAAATAGAGAAAGTAGGGGACAGGACACCTCAATACCCACCTCCAATGGCAAACATATTCCACATAGCCTATACCTCCTAAAAGTTGCACAATATTCCCAAACAGTTCCAGCAGCTGAGAATTTAGTGTTCAAACACATTAGCCTCTGGGAAGAGAGTGTTATATTCCAACACCCACATGACACAACTCAACACATGACCTCGTCCACTTTGTATGTGATTCATCTACAGTAGTTGTCTTTTTTCAGACAGGGCAGTTTAGGGTTGGGGAGAAGTGTCAGTGTTTAAAGGCACTTACTTCCAAATGGAGCTATCCTAGAACTAGTTTCATTGTGTCTTAATAAATGTGAACTCTAGTTGTTAGGTCAAAAAAGAAGTCTAGGTACTATCATGAGAAATTAACATAAAATCTATCTTGTAAGACTAAAAAGACTATATTTAATGGTATATGTATTGTGATTCATCAAAGTATCTGTGTTTGTAAATGTGTAAGGAAAATGGATACACAATATGTCACTTCTAAAATTTGACCATAAAAAAGAAAAATAATAAAATAAAATTTGACCATGGGAATTGTACATGACATTGTGGTGTCCATGACAATGATATACATGGAACGTGTACTCTGGAAGCACTTATAAATAGGTAGCTAATATGTATGCTAGAGCCCTACATGATGGTCTTGGTTTAAGTAATAGTCTTCAGCAGTGCCATGAGCTCAACTCTTCACTTCATCATAAACCTTTTCAGTCGCTATATTGAACAAAGAAAATTTTACTATGACTCGCCTTAGACTTCTTCTATTCCTTCAGGACAATTATTGTTATCTTACATTCTGTTAAAAGTGTAGGAACCTTTTCTTGAGAAGATAGGTAAAAGGAAGAAAACAGAAGAGACTATTGATTCTTTGGCAAAGCATATCTACATAATCTTAAATCATTCTTTTTCTGAGATACTTTTCTGAGGAGAGGAGAGAGAAAATAGTTTAGAAATCATAGAAGTAATCCAGGATACTTTTAATAAAAGTAGCTATAGTCTACCAATGTCTCTATTTTAGCAGCATGATAATCAATAGTGTAATAGACAATACAGCCTACTATAATTGATAGAATATGCTAATAATATTTTTTTCTGAAACAAACTTCACTAACCCTCCTTGACACTAACTTAACTAACATTTGAACTGTATAGAATCAATATATAGTTGTGTGTTATTTGCCACATAAACATATTCTTTATACTATGTTAGTGATAACTTTCTACATAATTATTATGTTGCTACTGGTGACATAAAAACTTATCTTGGCAGGCAAGCCTCAGTATACCTCTCATGTAGAGTGACCCTGACCAACCAATTTCACTTGGCACCCAATCTTGACAGACAGACCTGATCAACTTTGAGGAGAAGCCAAGGCTCTTCAATGAGGCATTTGTAAGAACCAGCAGAATTGTGCACACTGGATGGCAAGCTTCTAACATGGACATCCTTCCTCACTACAATCCCTTGATTGATGATGGGGATAGTAGGATTTTTCTCTCTAGAATAAGCCCGACATGTTAAAGGACTAGCAGGTTGAATGACATCTTTAACAATTGACTAGTACATATTTCAGAGAACAGAACATTTTACAGGTCTAAATTAATTTTCTCTAAATCCATGTCACTAGGTTCAGTATAAAAATATTTGTAGATTAGAATACTGTGTTCGCATGCTGTGGTGATGAAATGTTTAATACAAACAGTTCAAAAGGGGGAAAATATTTATCTTGGCTCACTGTTTCAGAGGACTAAATCCTGGGTCACTTGGAGCCACTGTTTGTGACCTAGTGATGAGGCCAAACACCATGGCAAGGAAAACACAGTGGATGAACATTGTTCACGGTGTATGGGAAGAAACATATATTACAAGTACACACCACAACTTCTTCCAAATAGCCCTCACCTATCATCCAATAGGCCTCTAAAATATGAATTCTTCAATGTATTAATCCATTTATGAGATTAGAGGCCTCAACATCACCTCTCAAAGGCTGCTTTCCTGAGCATGCTACATTCAGACAGCACATGGATTTTTAAGGGACATTTTAGATCTGAACCATATCAAATATCAAAGTACAGTTTATGACACTCCATAGTTCCAAACTCCAGTGTGTGTTCTGACATATGAAATATTGTATTGTTATTGTCATTATTGTTTTTAAATTTAATTTTTTTGTGCTCAGGAGGCAGAGGTATGTAGATTGCCATTAATTTGAGGCCTGCCTGGGACTATACAGTAATGATGTGTACAGATGAGCCTTACAATTTTTTAAAAATATTTTATTTATTCATTTTCAAACAGAGATACAGAGAGAGAGAGAGAGAGAGAGAGAGAGAGAAAGAGAGAGAGAGAGAGATTGAGAGAGCACCAGGGCCACCGCCTTGTGGTTCTGGCTTATGTGGGTCCTGGGGAATTGAACCCAGGGTTTTAGGCACTGGAGGCAAGTGCCTTAACCATTGAGCAATCTCTCCAGCTTGAGACTTATAATTATAACACTGAAAATACATTTCAGACTCAGTAGTAGAGATCTACGTGCAGAGTCAGAGTAGACCTGTAAAATATGTTTATTTGCAGTGAATGAGTGAGGTCACTACATAATGGAGCTATCTGAAGCAAAATGACTAATATTAGCATACATTTGAATCTTCTAAGTCAGCCAGGGCTAGAGTGAGACCCTGCTTTGGAAAGAAAATAATGTATTTTTTTAGCAGATAGACATTTATCAAATATAACTACCAATTAGGTATCATTATGTTTTTTTCTTAAGTGTTTTCCCTAAATCCTCTTTCCCCTCCCACAGGGAACCTCATCTCATTATATTCTCTCTTCTACTTTCATACTACATGGGACCTTATCTTTCTCTCTTTCACCACACCTCTTCCCCTCTCATGGTTCTTTACCTACCTAAATGCCTATATCCTTTCTCACCCCTCCTTATTTACATATACACAAAATTCAAAGTTAGGATCCACAAGTGGAGAGAGAACATATTTTTTGTGTTTCTAGGCTGAACTTACCTCACTATGATTTTGTTCTGTCCCATTCATTTTCCTGCAAATTTCATAATTTTATTTTTCTTTATAGCTGAATAAAATTACATTGTTTCTAAGTAGCACATTTACATACATTATCCATTCATCAGTTGATTCCACTTCCTAGCTATTGTGAACAGATCAGTGATGAACATGAATAAGCAAGGATGTCTATGGTAGGATATAGAGTTCCTTTGGGTATATATCCTGGAGTGGTATAACTAGGTCAGAGGGTAGTTCAATCTTAGCTTTTTGTGAAATGTCCTCACTAGTTTCCATAGTGGCTGCACCAGTTTACATTCCACCACCACTAATAAGAAGTGATCCCCTTTCCCTATATTATTCATGGCACAATTTGCTGTCACTTATTTTCTTGATGGTAGCCATTCTAACTGAGGTGAAATGAAATCACAATGCAGTTTTGATTTACATTTCCTTGACCGCTAAAGATGTTAACGTGCTTTTTTTAAAGTCTTACCTTGCCAATTGTGTTTCTTCTCTTGAGTACTTCTCATTTAGTTAGTCTATTTGTTAAATGGCAACAATTTTTAAAGTTTAATTTTTGATGTTGATTATACATTGTATTTTTATTGAATTTTAAATTTTACATTGCCACATAATTTTATGATGTCAGGTATTTTTATAATTCACATAAAATGTTCTCATGGGGGTGATCTGTAGCTTTCTAATATCTGAAATATCTCTGTTAACTCTTTAAAATCTTTATTAGCATATTAACTTGACTGTCTTCAAAAGAGCATCTAAGTAAAAAAAAGATTTCTCCAACCTTTCATATGTATTCCAAATTTTTTATGATGTGTATAGAAGAGCTTTACAATGCTAACACTGAAAATACATTTCATACTCAATAGTGAAGATCTATGTGCAGAGTCAGAGGAGACCTGTAAAATGTCATGTTCATTTGCAGTGAATGAGTGAGGTTACTACATAATGGAGCTAACTGAAGCAAAATGACTAATATTAGCATACATTTGTATTTTCTAATTACTTGCTTCATTTAAAATTAAGCACTCTTTTACATGTGCTACAATAGGTATTAGGGAAAGTGAACAAAATTCACCTATCAATATTTATTAATCTATATTGTAGCAAAATATAATCTTTTTCTAAAAAGTATAATATTGACTCTTATTATATCCAACATATATTGAAAAAATTCTACATATTTATCTAATCCTGTAGGAGAATCTCTAGAATTCTGTAGCATTTTCACATGTCCTTTGTAAAAATCACTGTTATATATTTATATTATCTAATAATATATAATTTAAATACATATTCAACAAACAAATCAAGTGTGCATATTTAGAGATCTAACACAATATTTGCACAAACATTTTATCACTTTTTCATGAAAATTGAATTAAATATAGCTATACCACAATTAAAAGATTTAAGAACTATCTTAAAAACGGATGCTTAACAAAATCAGGCATACTGAAACATGTCTGTATCGCAGCATTTGGGAGGCTGAGGCAAGAGGATGATGAGTTTGAGGCCAGGGAGGGTTACATAGTGAGTTCTAGGACGACTCCGGCCTATTAGTAGGCTCCTGTCTAAGACAGGTAAAACAGAGCAAGAAACTCTGCCCATGTTTGCTGCCATTACAGCAGAGAAGTACAAGTGCTGAGCTCAACTCTAGAAAGTTACTTTCAGAAGCCAATGATCACCTATGTAATCACTTATAACATTTTTCAAATTAAATTCAACAATTTGATTTATACTAACAATGAGCAAATAGATCAAACTTTGATGCACAGCCATTCTGAGCAGCATTCATCTTCCCTAGATGTGCCATCTCATCCTGTGTCAATTATGCTTTCCGGTGATCTTGAAGGATATTTCGAAGTAAAATGTATTACAGTTACTTAGCAAACTGGCCTCTCCTTTTGCCTTCCTTTTGAAATGTAATTTTATGTGTGTGTGCTGACAGAACTCACTGAGAAAAACATGGAAAATGGAGCATTGGATTAAAAATAAATAGTACAATTCCATTATATGGCAAACAAATTTGATTCATAACTATGCTTCTCTGAATGTTCACAGAGACGTTACCAAATTGTTCAGTGGTTAACTTGTACAGGTTTTAAATGTTATGTCACAATTAGTAAAGCCACTAGGCTATGACTCCAGACCAACCAAAGCAAACAAGAAGGTTAATTATCACGGGACTTATGCAAATGACAACATCTAAAGCATATTTTGTGATTATCAAAAAATTATCACAGCACAAAAATAGGCCAAATGTTTGTATTTTGGCCAAAATAATTTAAAATAAATATTAGTCACTCAAAAGGTTTCTGATTAGTTTCCTTATGATCTTGTTATGCTAGGATTTGGGAAAACACTAAGATTATAAAAGAGAGAGAAGGGCGGAGCAAGATGGTGGACGAGTAACACCATTGACAGGACTCTCTCTGTAAAGGTTTGATTTACCATCTGGGATCCAAACTTTGGACACTGGCTGGACCTGAGTCTGGGCCCTCCCTCCCACCCAACTCCTGTGCCAGCACAGACGGGGTTCCCCAATGGCTCTCTGCTCCGCAGAGGAGCGGAGAAACAAACCCTCCCCCAACTCAAGCTCCTGCCATTGTCCCCTCGCAGCAGGTTCATAGCCGCCACAGATTGAGCTGATTCCCCTCGCAGGGCTCCCCTCCCTCCAGCACCCGATCCTCGGACGTGCTTCTCTCCATGATCCCCCACACACATACACAGGCAGACACAATACTTGGGCAACCTGACCTAGCTTGGTTCAGTGGCCGGAACTCGGGCAGGTGCCTGACAGGAGGGCATGGGTTGTCTCTCTGTGGAGGTTTGATTTTCTGGCTGGGATCCAGGCTCAGAGTCGCAGCCGGACCTGAACAAAGGCCCAGACTCTCCCCAGCTTCGGGACCATCACAGGGTTCCCCAGTGGCTCTCTGCTCCTCAGAGGAACACAGAGCTGAACCCTCCCCCACCACAAGCTCTGGCCATTGTCTTCTCCCTTCAGTTCTAAGCCTGCACCACCGATTCAATGGCTTCCCCTCGCAGGGGCCCCCTCCCTCCAGTACCCAATCCTTGGGTGCTTTTTTCTCTGCCTCCCCTCCCCCCCGAATTACAAAGGCAGACACAAACCTTCAGCAACCTTACCTACCTTACCTACCTGAGGGCCAGACCTCAGGCAGTTGCCTGAGAAATTCGACAGACGCCGGTTCAGACGGGTACCTGCAAGGAGGTCACAGGCGGTCTCAGCAAATACCAGGGATCACGCGCCACTGCCAGGAAATAAAGTGGGTTGAATAGCACTCCCCAGGGTGCCTGAGTCCCACTCCCCTACCTGGACATGGGCAGAAACCAATGGAAAAAACTCACAGATATCAAAGAAGGAACTCCCCAACCCAGGGCCTCTAGTCCCTTTATGGAACAAGAAAGTGGCAAGGAAGTAGAGGCAGCACATCAATCGCACAACAATCGCAAAAAGAGAATAATATGACTCCTGACCACAACTGCAATGCAAATATGAAGCAGTTATTGGCTGATATGGAAATTATGAGAAAAGACATGAATGAGATGAAGCTTTAAAACTCAAGTATAGACTCTAGACTGAATTTAATGAAGAGAAATATGAATGAATTCAGAAACACATTAAGTGAATTGAAGATTAATCAACTAAGGGAGGAACTAGACAATCAATTAATTAAATTTGATGAGGATTTTAGAAAACTTAAAAATGATTATCAGGAATCCCAAGCAAAAACAAAAATAGATTGGAAATTGGATCTCACCAAAGAATTGGAGACTATAAAGAAAATTAGAGCAGAAACCAATAATGAAAAGGAGATGTTAAAAACCTCCCTTGAATCAGTCAGTCCCAGAATTGACAATCTGGAGGACAGACTATAAGAAGTTGAAGATAAGTCAGAACAAATTAATAAGGATGTCATAGGTTTGAATAAATTCAAGAAATCAAGTGAGCATAATTTGAGGGATCTATGGGATATCATAAAGAGGCCCAATATTAGAACCATGGGGATCTCAGAGGGAGAAGAAACCCAGGCTAATGGCATAGGAAATATCTTCAACAGAATTATTCAAGAAAACTTTCCCTATTTAACAAGAAAAAGCCCACTGAACTTTCAAGGGGCCCAGAGGACTCCAAACAGACAGGACATAAAGAGGAATTCTCCAACATACATTTTAATTAAGATGCCTAACATAGAAAGCAAAGAGAAAATACTCAAAGCTGCTGGAGGAAAGTAAACGGTAATTTATAAAGGAAAACCTATCAGACTTACCTCAGACTTCTCATTAGAAACCACGAAAGCCAGAAGGGCTTGGAATAATGCTTTTCAGGGCCTAAAGAAGTATGGCTTTCAACCTAGACTACTGTACCCAGCAAAGTTATCCCTCCTGATAGAGGGAGAAGTGAAAATGTTTCATGAAGTAAAACAGCTCTACGACTATTTCAAAACAAAGCCACAATTTCAGAAGCTCCTGCAAGAGATAACCCATACAGAAGAAACAAGAAATCGTCCTCAGAAGAATACCAGAGATCAGACACGACAATCACAGTCAGTGTGCTAATAACAACAGCACAGACAAAACCCTCATTATCCCTTCATCATGGAAGGGCTCAAAGCAAACCTCACAGTTATATCACTGAATATAAATGGACTTAACTCCCCTATAAAAAGACACAGACTTGCAGGGTGGATCAGAAAAATGGACCCTTGCATCTGCTGTCTTCAGGAAACGCACTTTACTTCCAAAGACAGCAACCTTCTTAGAGTTAAGGGATGGAAAACAGTTTATCAGGCATGTGGAAGTAAAAAGAAAGCAGGTGTGGCTACACTAATTCTGACAAAATAGACTTTACACCAAAATCAATTAAAAAGGATAATGATGGTCACTTCTTACTTATCAAAGGAAGGATCCACCAGGAAGATGTCACCATCATCAGCATATATGCACCAAATTCGGGTGCAACACAGTTCGTAAAGGAAACCCTACTCAAAAATAAAGCAGAAATAGACTCTAATTCCTTCATAGTAGGAGACATTAATACACCTCTATCAGCTCTAGACAGATAAAACAAACAGAAGATTAGCAAGGACATAATGGAGCTTAATGACACCATTAACCAGCTGGGGATAACAGATATATACAGAACGTTGTACCCCAAAGACACAGAATATACATTCTTCTCAGCAGCACATGGGACATTTTCTAAAATTGATCACATCTTATATCACAAATCTGCCCTAAACAAATTCAGGAAGATCGATGTGGTTCCTTGCATCATATCAGACTGTAGTACATTAAAGGTAGAAGTTTATAATGGAACAGGATCCAGAAAATACACAAAGTAATGGCACCTGAATAATTCGCTCCTAAAAAAAGATTGGGTCATCCAAGAAATAAAAGAGGAAATTTAGAATTTCCTAGTAATAAATAATGATGAAAACACATCATATCAGAACTTATAGGACACAATGAAGGAAGTACTGAGGGGAAAGTTCATAGCGCTAAATGCCTTCATATCAAAGAGAGAGAGGTCTCAAATCAATCGCCTAACCATCCACCTAAGAGCATTGGAATAGACGGAAAAAGCTAACCCGAGGAACTCAAGACGAAAGGAAATAATTAAAATCAGACCTGAAAATAATGAATTGGAAATAAAGAAATCAATTAAAAGTAGACAAATCAAAGGTTGGTTCTTTGAAAAAGTTAATAAGATCGATAAACCCTTGGGCAATCTAATCAAAGGAAGAAATGAGAAAGCCCAAATCAACAAAATCAGAAAGGACAATGGTGAGATCACAACAGATCTTGAAGACATTGGAAGAATCATCAGGTCATACTTCCAAAACCTGTACACCACAAAATTAGAGAACCTGGAAGAAATGGATAAGTTTCTGGACACCTACCAACTGGCATTGCTCAACCTAGAGTAGAAAAAAAAACATTAAATAAACGTATCACTTCCACAGAGATTGAAGATGTAATTAAAAACCTTCCCAGAAGGAAAAGCCCAGGACCAGATGGTTTCTCAGCTGAATTCTAACAAGCCTTCATCACAGAGCTGAAACCACACTTTCTGAAGCTTGTTAAAAGCATAGAAAAATAGGGAAGGCTTCTAAACACCTTCTATGAAGCTACCATTGCCCTAATCTCCAAACCAGGCAAGGATGCAACTAGAAAAGAGAACTATAGACCCATATCTCTGATGAACTTAGATGCAAAAATCCTGAACAAAGTCCTATCAAGCCGGATACAATGCTACATCAAAAATATTATCCACTCTGAACAAGTTGGCTTTATCCCAGAGATGCAGGGATGGTTCAACATATGCAAGTCAATAAATGTGATACACCACATTAATTGTCTCAAACACAAAAACCACATGGTTATCTCAATAGATGCGGAGAAGGCTTTTGACAATATTCATCACCACTCATGTTCAAAGCGCTCGAAAGAATAGGCATAGATGGCTTATTCCTCAACTAAATAAAAACAATTTACAAAACTCCTAAAGTACAGATCATTCCCAATGGTTAATGACTCAAGGAGTTCCCACTCAATTCAGGAAAAAGACAAGGTTGCCCACTCTCACGACTGCTCTTTAACATAGTGCTTGAAGTTCTAGCCCAAGCGATTAGACAAGAGAAGGGCATAAAAGGGATACAAATCGGAAAGGAAGAAATTAAACTATCCCGCTTTGCAGATGACAAGATCCTTTATATATCAAACCCAAAGAATAGTATCAGTAACATCTTGAGGGTGATTTAATGCCTTCAGCAACGTGGCAGGATACAAAATTAACAAACAAATATCAGTAGCCTTTCTTTATGCAGAAGACAAGCTGACAGAAAACTATATCAGAGAGACTGTCCCATTTGCTATAGCCTCAAAGAAAATCAAATACCTTGGAATATCACTAACCAATTGTATAAAGGACTAATAAAAGGAAAATATTGAAACACTCAAACGGAAATAGAGGAAGATTTGGAAAGATATTGCATGTTCATGGATAGGGTGAATCAATATAGTAAAAATGGCAATCCTGCCAAAAGCGATTTACAGATTCAATGCCATGATGATAAAAATCCCAAGCACTTTCTTCACAGACATAGAAAAAATAAACTCTAAATTTATTTGGAAGTGCCAAAGACCTTGGATAGCCAAAACTATTCTCAGTAAAAAATCCTACTCAGGAGGTATCACCATCCCTGACATCAAAACATGCTAAAAAGCCATAGTAATGAAAACAGCATGGTACTGGCATAAAAACAGAAAGACAGATCAATGGAACAGAATTGAAAACCAAGCTTTGAATGGAAGTAACTTCAGTTATTTGGTCTTTAACAAGGGGGCCAACAATGTACACTGGTCCAAAGATAGCATCTTCAACAAATTGTGCTAGAGGAATTGGATAAACATGTGTAAAAAAATGAAAATAGACCCACTCCTATCACTGTGCACAAAAATCTACTCCAAATGGATCAGAGACCTTAATATAAATTCTTTAACCGTGAACACCCTGGAAGAAAAAATAGGAGGAACTCTACATTAAATAGGAGTTGAAAAAAATTTCCTAAGCAAATCTCCAACAGCCTAGGAAATACGACAAACACTTAACCAATGGGACCTGATCAGGCTCAAAAGCTTCTGTACAGAAAATCAAACCATACTCATAGCCAATAGACCCCCTTCAAACTGGGAAATGGTTTTTGCCAGCTACAACTCAGACAGAGACCTAATTTCCAAAACATACAGAGAACTCAAAAAAATTAATAACATAAACCCAAAATGCCTCCTCACAAAATGGGGTACTGAACTCAACAGAGAATTCATGGAAGAGGAAACACAAATGGCCTTGACTCATTTAAGAAAGTGCTCAACATCCTTAAGCATCAGGGAAATGCAAATCAAAACCACAATGAGATACCATCTTACCCCTGTCAGAATGGCAATCATAAAGAAAACCAACAACAATCGTTGCTGGCGAGGATGCGTGGAAAAGGAACCATCATTCACTGTTGGTGGGATTACAAACTTGTTCAACCTCTATGGAAAGCAGTGTGGAGACTTCAGAACAGAATGGACATAGATCTTCCAATGGACCCAGCTATCCCTCTCTTAGGCATCTATCCACAAGATGCCACATCTCGATGCAGAAAATTTTGTACAACCTTATTTATAGCAGCTCAATTCATAATAGCCAAGAATTGGAATCAACCCAAATCCCCATCCATGGAGGAATGGACAGAGAAACTGTGGTATATTTACACAATGGAAATTTACTCAGCTGAAAGGAAAAATGAAATATCAAAATTCAGGAAAAAAAAGGTCTGACTTTGAGCAGATCTTACTAAGTGAACTCTCAAAAGAAGAGAGAATCGAACACAGCTTATTCTCCCTCATATGTGTTCCTTAACCAGGATAACCATTTTCTTTATGTAGACTAGTAGAATGAAGTGAGACGTTATGAATGAGGGGTAAGGGATGGGGGAGGGGAAAGGCTTAAGCATGAGGATAAACCATATTAGGTTCAAAACTATAAAATCCTTACTAGCATACTGTAACCTATTGAGAAAGTAGTGAGAGTCTCCTGGCAAGAGGGGCCATGAGTACTAGGGGAGAGAGTCTATGCCTGTGAATAATTAGATCAGACTGACAACCCCTGGTTCCAACCACTGGTTCCTTCCCTCACTGAGCTGTTGACCAAAGCGACTCATGAGATTCCAACAACAAGACAGAATTCTGTCAAAGCTCTTGAGTGCCTTCTCCAGGCCTGAGGCAAAACACTGTTACTGAAGAAACCACAGACTGCCATCGACCAGCATTGAGAAACCCTTCAACGTCCAGAACGGTAGCCAGCCCCCAGAAGACAGTTAGTGTAGTGCTAGAAGGCACTGCACAGGCTGCCAGGGGAACCTGATCAACGACAGCTGGAGTAAACAGAGACCACTGACACGAAACACAATCTGTGGCCATGAGTAGGCTGACCACACCTCCTACTGGGAGAGAACAGCGAACCAAGAAAGGAGCACTTGTGTAATGGTGGAGCATTGGCCTGGAGGAGACAATCAACAGCTTTCAAATTTGGCCAATTTTCCACTTAGTGATGGGGACCCCTTGTTTGCAACTTGGGATTCAGGGCGATAAGCACCGGATCCCATACTCTTGGGCTCACAAGACAACTTGCACTATGGGAGCGATTGACGGGGAGGCTACTAAAAATAGAATCTAGGTAATCCAGAATTGTGTATATTTGTTAACCTACACTGATCTCACTCTCCGATGGAGATTGTGTTTGTATGTTTGTATTTTTCAGGATGCAGCGAGAGAGCTGGGGGCTATGTAACCCTACCAACCGACAGTAGGCCGATAGCTGAGATTCTTGCAAGAGAGGACCCACCACAGTCATATCGTGGAGGATCCAAATGTAACCCCGCAGAGAATGACGGGATGAACAAGGGGCCCATAGCCACAGCCATTAAATCAACACAGGATAAGCCAGTGAGACAGAAACCAACGATTTCGACACAAAGACCCCTAAGCTCACAACCTTAAAGTAAACTTAATACTCATCCACCACGACTCAGGGAACTATGCGGAAGAGGGGGCGGAAAGATTGTGAGAGCCCTGGTGGGGGAGATTATCCAGAGGCATGGCCAGGAGAACCTGGCTGAAGACTAGGCTATCCATGGTCCCCTGTCACAAGGACTGATTCAGACGACCCATGGAGGAGGTTATCCAGCGGATTGTGGAGGGGAGGGCAGCGGGGAATTGGGGATAACAACTCGTTGTTTGCCCACTAAATGTTGTAACTCATTATGGACAATAAAAAATAAAAATAAATAAGAGTGAGAAAAATTAAATATATAAATTTTTAAAGTTCATTTTTCATTATTTTCCCACACTTTCCTATGGAAATTTGAATTTCATGATATAACGTTATGTGTACTTATTAAAAATTGAATTGAAACCTTTCTCTAGAGAAGATTAAAATTGACTTACATGACGATAAGGTTAAGAACATTTGTCAATTTTTTTTTCTGACAACATAAAATGTCAAACATGCTTTCTAAAGAAAAAAAGTTTATATAAATGTTGTTTACTTAGTACTCAGACTGTTGCTAATTCTAAAGATATCATCTAGGGATAGACAAATGGCTCAGCGGTAAAGCCGCTCCACTGTAAAACCTAACAACCCTGGTTTGATTCCCCAGTACCCATGCAAAGCCAGATGCACTAAGTGGCTCATGCAATCTAGAGTTGTGTGCAGTGGCTGGAGGCCCTTGTGTACGCATTCTCTTTGTCTATCTTATATATCTCTTTGTTTGCAAAGAAATAGATAAAATATTTATTAAAAAATAAGACATTATCTAATTCACTGAAAACCATGACCATTATATTATTTTCTTTAATAAATCTCCCCAAAAAGACTTAAGAAAAATTCACTTATATGATATTCCTTATGATATATGAACAGGTCTGTGTCATAATGGTTTTGTCTTACTTCCTGCAAAATTATTGATACTTGCATAAGGAGCCAGACTTAAAAAATCCCTTCTAAATTCCAAAGAAAATAACTATAGTATAAGACAAAACTAGTATTTTCTTCTTTAGGAGTACCCAGGAACTAAGCATATTCATAGCATGGTGTCTTAGAGTCGATATATAAATTATTTCTGTTTCCTACATCTAGGGGACAACTGGGGCACATTTGTGCAACTTAAAGAAATGTTGTCTTACCTGTTGTATTACTTATGCCATTTCCCTGGTGCTCCTATCCTCAACTTTGCCTTTTCTTATCCATTTTCATGTCTTCATTAGCCTCATGGACATTTTCCCCCATTGCTGACATTTGCTTGACAACAGTGTTATTTACTTAGAAAATGTCATATAAGAAATTATTATCTGAACCATGTGTGTATAATTTGTCCATTTTCCCCGAGAGTGTGTAAAGGACTTTCATCTACATAGAATGTTACCATAATTGCACAAAATAACCTTAATTATGTCCACATGTGAATAGGAAATAATTTAAATGATACATACAGAATAAAAATATGAAATATAGACAAGGTGTTATGGTAGTATCTTAATTGAAATTCATTCCCAGGACCTTGATACAAATCACATTATATTTTCAAACTGTATGTATTTAGTCATTAATTGTAAATAATTTTCATTGTATATTTTGCTGAAAACAACTATTCCTTTGAAAACTAATTAATTTGGAAAATAATCTGGGAAAACATCCAGTATCTGCTTACCCCCTCCTTTAACATAAATTCTACTCATTTTAAACTTAGTGTATTTTTCTCCAATAACCAAAAGCTAAAAGCATTTTTTCATTCCTGTCAAAACAGATTTAACAGATTTTGGTGAAATTAAAAGACTTAATATACAAGCTAGAAAGTTGCTTTGCTCCTTCCATCATGTTTGTTGCTTTTTACCACAGCAAAATTTGTAAATGTAAGCTTCTTCTGTGGAAGATGAGCTGGGCTGCAATTTTCAGTTAACTGGAAAAAGCAGCCCTGAGTGGATCACTGTCAGGCTGATTTGAGTCTCAAGATATGATGATGATTATTGTGTCAAATGTAATCAAGAATGTGGGCTCTGAACTGACTAAAGGGCTGGCTGCTTTTAATTCAGGCTCCTATATGAAGTAGACCTCTCTTTCACTGATAGTCACAGCTGGCTGTAAAATGAAGCCATTTTTCAAATGCTATTTCATTTTCTGTGGAGTTGTAAGGATCAGAGATTGGATGCACAGGAAGGAAATGTCCTTGTTTTTGCTTTAAAAATTCTATTTAGTTTCTGTTTGTTATCCTTCATCTCAAAGTTTCCCTGTGGAACTATATCAGTGAGTTGCATGATTCTTGGAGCGAACACCATCCCCATCCCTTTTTCTCACGTGAAAAATACTTTGAGACATCTAGTATACTATCATTAGCCAAAATTTATGGATATTACACTGTACCTGGGTACACATTTTCAAGGAGATTTCAAAGAGAAATGTCATTTGTAGTAAAATGATGTGTATTTCAGTATGCAGTTATTAAGACAGCATCATGTTGAAGCAGAGCTCTTTAGATGAATGTAATATAGGAAATGGAGAGTGGCATGATTGTGTTGTATGATGCCTTGAATGCTAAGGGTGGCTTTGCCCAACAGTAGTGTACTTTTCTAAAATGATGAACCACTCTTGACAAAAAGTTTAACAGCACAAATAACACTATTCTGTGGGTTTTCACAGCATTTAGATACATTCTTGGGAAATTCAGAGTACTAAATTATTGAGGAAACAGATTTATACTTATATGCAAAGTGAGTTTTGTTTCAATTCAGATGCTGATGAACAATGATACATATATGAATTTATATGAATACAGTGGGATGGCATTCAACAGGACTGTGGATTCCAAGCTCATTCTTTCTTGTTGTTCAGGATGTCTCCCCTCCCACCTCTGCTCTCTCCCCACTGAATTCCTGGGACACTCTTCAATCACTAACATAGTCAGACATCCATCCTTAATTTCCAGAATTCCATTCTTTTCATGGTTCATAAAACTGTTTAACTTTCCAGACAAAAAGTAATGTGGGATTTACTGAAATAAAAATACTCTCTGAGTGCATAACTGTCTTCTTGATACAGTTGCTGCTTTTCTGAAGCTTACTGAAATAGCAAATATTTATGATCTGATGGATAGTTTAGTGAATCTTTAAATATTTCCATCATTATCACAGCCCTTTAATGTATTGCCACAACTCTCACTGAATAGCATGATATCTATAAAAGAGAGCTGTATCAATTCCCAAGGCTATATTATTTTTTTTTACTTAGATGTGGACAAATGCAGTAGAGTTTCTTTCATATGTACAACAATAGGATATATTACTATTATGCAATATAGAAAAATACTAAATGTTACTTAGGTGGAGGACTTAAGAAAAAACAAATTCAACTGTTGTAAAGATTAATCAGATAATTTAATAATACAGATTCACTTGTATACGCATATAAATAAACCTATATTATCTTTTTTCTGGCAAAAATATTTTCTATAGAAAAAATTTACATGGGTAGATAAGTGAAATGCAACAGCCTTTTGCATTTTATTAGGGCATTGACAAGTCATTTCATTATATTCTGATGGTGAAGAAATTCAAGCCACATGCAGGATGGAATGGTTTAAAAACTTTCATGCCTTTAAAAGAATGCAAATTAATAAATCGGTGTCAAGTGAAGAAAATGATCTCTAAGGCTGTGGCACAAGGTTTTGTTCTAAGACCTGACACACTGGATGATGTGACAAAACATGTGGAGACTTAAAGAGAAGATGCCCATCAAATGTGTGGGTAATTTAAAAAAAAACAGAGATGAAAGGAATATGTTGGGTAAATGGAATATGAAGGCAAATGGTATCTGTACATTTTAGGCCCTTCTATACTTGGTATCTCTAAACTAGGTCCCAACATTTAGGAAACCTGAAATTTTCCAAAATCATGGGCTCATTTAGACAAAAAATTAACTTTTATGCTCTCAGTTTTTACAACCATCTATAAACGTATTTAATTAGCATTCTTTGCAAAACTGCACATTAAAATCTGAAAACATTACTTAAATTTTCATGGAAGAGTAACAGAGTGTCAGACATTGACAACAAAGTACAAAGCAATATATTACCCAGTGGATTTGTCCACCACCTTGCTTCCATTGCTAGGAAAAAATGTAAATATTTTTTTTTATTTTATTTATTCATTTTCAAGCAGAGAGAGAGAGAGAGAGAGAGAGAGAGAGAGAGAGAGAGAGAGAGCGAGCGCCAGGGCCACCACCTTGTGGGTCTGGCTTATGTGGGTCCTGGGGAATTGAACCCAGGGCCTTAGGCACTGGAAGCAAGTGCCTTATCCTCTGAGCCATCTCCTCAGCCCAAAAAATGTAAATATTTAACAGACAAAGAAAAATGCAATTCGGGGCATAGAATTTTTTTTCTTCTCATTTTTATACATTTCTGTTATATAAAATTAAGTATGATTGCAGACTCGGTTTTCTGAAGCAACTTCTATGAAAGCAATGAATAACCTTTAAAAGCTTAAATAGGCATAAATATTGTTTAATAAATTCACATCAATAATTAATTTCACGATTTTTGAAGAGTGTGACCTCATTCTCAGAAATTATTTATACTGGGTTTATTGGTTTTAACTGAATTAATTGCATGCCTAGTAAGAGCCAGGAATGAGGTGAGAATCCATGCCCTTGTGGGATTCCCAGTAGGTTGATGATAAAGGATATTGAGACAATGCTTAAATCAGAGACTCCTGGAAGCCAGGTGTAGTCCTCAGATTCCTGCATCTCATCACATAACTAATTTTTTTAAATCCTTATTTTCATGATTTTTCTTCATAAATTTTAATTGATTTTAAAGGTCATTAATGTATTTGAAAGTATCTGAGTCTTTTAAATGCTATTTTCTCCCTCGTAATTAAAACTAAGAATACAACAAACTTTAAATCTTTAATTTGTTAGGTTTTAATTAGCTCAAGCTATTTGTAATCTCACATCTTTTCTTATAAATCATATCTGAGCTATTATAACAGCTTTAAGATTAGAAGGATAATTCCTTTTGAGTATACCAAGACTTAGTCACTTGGAGAGATTAAAATATTTCTCAACTGGTCACATGACATGTGTTTATTTTAGGGTAAAATTTGTAGGAATGAAATGTTTGAAGCATTACAATTTCATGTTAGAAATTTTAAATGTAAAATGTCTCCCCAAATACACAGACCTGTAGATAATCTCTCTATCACTAATATTTATTCAATTTATTATGAGAAGACCAAAATTGTTTGTACTAGAATTTTCTATTGCTTCACATGAATTAAAATATTTGATTACTATGTAAAATGTTTGCTTTTAAAATTAAAATTCCCAAGCCTATCATAAGCACTACATGTTAGGTTTATTTCAATGTCTCTTAGATGGCAGATAAAGGTAAGAAAGGAATAATAATTTCTCTTATCTACACATATACACATGCCATAAACTTGGTTCTTTAATAATCACTGAAAACAATGGGCAGTTGATAATAATAATAATGCATGAATATCTATTGCCATTACATTGCTTGAAAATTTGTAAGTTTTCTTTGAGAGGTAATATTATATAATGGTATGGATTGCAGGTTTCAGGTTTTGACATTTAATTTGTAAATTCAGCCTTCCTAAAAGACAATTTCCCATGTATGTACTATTCAGAGTTATAAGAACCTACCTCTCACTCTTTATCTGTTTATTTAATGTAACAAAGGATATTATATCTGTGGAAGAGTCTGAGATTGAAAAAGATATAGTGCTAAATACAGTAAAAAATCATTGAAAATAAAATACTCAGAATTGTGTTATTAACAACTAGAATCCTAATTAGAACTGGGAAATAAATAGCTCAAATATTTAGACATCATAATTTAAAGTCCTTATCAGCTACTATGAAATTACTGATATTTCCAAATTCTACTGGTAGACCTCTACTGTATGATCATTTCATTTACAATTGATATTATTAGCTTCTAATGTCCTTGAATAGCTGCTCTGTGTTTCCCTTTTCATCTTAGAGAGAACCTGCCTGTCTTTCTTCAAATTATTTTGTACTGATATCTAACAACCCATAGATCTCTATTTCTGTAAGTTATCATGGATGATCCTACTCAAGCCTTTTTAATTTCTCTCTCTCCCTCTCTCTCTGTGTCTCTCTGTCTCTCTCTCCTCTACCTTTCCCTCTTCCTCCCATTGTCTCATCTACAGGGTCTCACTCTGTAGCCCATGATAAGCCATAACTCATGTTCTTCTTGCCTCTGTGACCTTTTAATTTTGTTTCTATATGATGGTCTATGTATCCTTTTAAGAGAGAAGGGAAGCTGTTTGATCTAGTTTATCAGAACTTTAAAATATGCCATTAAACTTATTAACATTGTAAGCGACCAAACCAACATGAAGATGCACAATATTCAAATTATTTAGATTGGAATTTATTTCCAGTTTATAACCTAAACTCTCATCTAAATTTTCATGTACATGGGAGATAGTGCTGACTGTAGTTTTTCAAGGACCCTTTTTTAGTTGCATAAATCTCTTAAGGTAACATTTGGATTTTTGTATATGAATCAAATGAACTGTGATCAATTACTCCCAACATTATATCTCAGTTTATATTTCCTGAAACAGTACATTTTGGTATTATAACACTACAAGAATATAGAGTGCAGATGACTTCCTACAGATTATTAATCCCTTTGCCAATATGAGAGAAGAATATATGCATATTTTATCACTTTATAATATTCTACCTATGTCTTTTAATTATTTTTTCACAGTGATTATGACAAAGAAAAACAAATGAAATGAGTAATATTAAGAATAGTAGAAAACATTTTTTCTCTCAATTATTAATTTTCAGCATTTTGTTTTATTTGTGTGTGAACACATATATGTATGGTTTCATGTGTGTGAGTGTAGGCATGTGTGGAGGCCCAAGGACAACGTTTGAGTCCCGACTTACCATTCCATATCATTTGAGGCAGGTTTTCTCTCATTCCTTTTGCTGCACAACTTGAGAGTTTGGGGGCAGTTCTGTCTCCTTTTCCTATCTTGTCTTCAGAGTGCTCAGGTTACAGAAGCCCTCCACAGCTTCCAGACTTTTCTGTGGCAAATAGAGTATCATGCATGACATGTGGTTTATCCACTGAGTCTTCTTCCCAGCCCTTCAAATTTTAATTTTGAAAATTTCATAGAGGACAAAAGATTTCAAAGGATACATACAGAGTATACGTTTACATGCTTTATTTGATTGAGTGCCTACAATATGGTACTAAATAAAAGTAAAGCCCAGGTGAAGGTTTCAGCCATTGAACAAAGCTTACAGAGAGATGGTCAGAGGTATGGTTTTACCTTTGGAGGGCTCATCTGGTTTTTTTTGCAAGTGTATTACTACTGGTGTTAAGGATTCATCCGGTGTTGTCTGGGGTGACTAAAGATGGGAATGAGTTTTCTGAGAACTAATCAGCAATACTTTGGGAACATTTAGGTCATGGTTTACAATTAACTTTGGAGAGTTTAAATAATTTAGTGCCAGACATCGGGAGAGAGAGGATGCAAACCTCGTTAATTCGTGTGTCGGTGAACAGCAAACCAGCAAATTTGCATTGAAAATGGATTTTTTTTTGTTTTAAAGACCAGATAGATGTAGTCTGTAGTTACAGTAGTCTGATATCCCCATGTGTGCCTCTCCTTGTATACAGATATGTTCATGTTTAAACAATCCTGCTCATGGTCAAATAACAAAACGATAAATCTGTACTCTAAAAAATGAAGACAAGTTTTCAGTGCCACATCCTTCCATTCCCTGTTCTGTCTTTCTCCACAATGAACATGTCTGAAAGGAGTGGATCCCAATCTCTCGACAGAGTTAGAAATACTTCTTTTTGGGGATACAAGACTTGGGCTATCATCCTAGCTCTGTCACTTACCTATATACAACCATGGGAAGTCATGAGTATACTCTCAGAACAATATTTCCGGCCATCAACTCCAATGTTTATCCAGAGGTTTTTTTTTTATGAAAATCAATGCAGTTAAGCAAATTTTAGAGTATCTGTGGCTGCATTTAGAGATAAAACCCAGCTATATTATTTCTACATTTGTTTATTTTATTTTATTATTTTAGTAGAGTCTCGCTTCAGCCAAGGATGACCTGGAATTTACCATTTTATCATAGATAGCCACCTACCTCGGCCCACTGAGTGCTGGAATTGAAGGTGTTTGCCACCTCTCCCAGCTTATCTCTACATCTTTTTATAGGAAATAGCAAAAGTGTTTAAGATACATGAATCAATTTTAAGTACTTGACATTGAACTAATGATTGAAGTGCATGGTCATTGAAAGCTTCCTTGGCTACATAGTAGTTTTGAAGCTGTCCCGGGCAAACTGAACTCTTATATCAATTAGAGAGGAATGAAAAAAGGTAAGTAGACTCTAAGAAACATAATTTTTATAAATACAATAAAGGTTTCATTTTACATCAAAATGTAACTTCAATAACAAACTTTTAGGGACAGTAAATCAGAACTTCAGATTCAGACTGGTTTGGTCACTCACATTTATAACACACACAGTCAGTAGTCTGATCAGATTGATTGCCATGAGTTTCTGCTCATTTGGGTTACAGAGTGAGACACTGTATCAGAAAAAAAAGGAAAAAAAATAGTATTCACTCTGGTACTATAAGTAATGTTTGACCTCATAATAACCTTCTTGGCTTGAAGTTCATTCTGTTTGAAGTGCATCTACCAAAATCAATCAGTCAATCAATCAATCAATATCAAGACCCTGCAATACTTCTTCTAAGTTCCCCATAGGATATTATAATGTTTAAATGTAAATAACCTAGAAATGTTTCAGACTAGTCTATTTAGTTGCTCATGACAATGAAGGGCCCAGATGGAAGTATTGTTCAGTGCAGGACTGAGTGCTGTGAATTCCTCCCAGTGTGTCACACTTACAGAAACATCTGGGAAAAATAACCTTCCATGTCAGACTGAGATCATTCTTCCTGAAAATATTCAGTGTGTTCATTTACTTTGTCTGATTACACACACATAATGTCCTGTTGTATAATGAATTCAGTGATATAGTATTTCCATCCATATTTCTAATCTTGGAATAATGACTAAACATTAATTCTTCAGTCTTACATTGAAAAGTTACAAATCTTTGTACATTTTCATTTAAGATTTTACATATTAAGATTAGCCCAAAGGAAATTTTTTATTTAAACTATATAGAAAATATGAAGTCTTGCAGATTTATTCACAGATAGCATTGGGAGGGAAGGAGAAAAGGAAGGGTGGGAACAGATCAGAGTATGCTTTTTGCCCCACTGATAATAAGATTTATAATGAAGATGGTAAAACATGCTTTCCATGATTTGTCACCTTCTATCAGAGTTGTATCTTCTTCAGTATTTGCTATACTAATTTTCTTGTTTTGTGATTTCTGTCCCTTCAAAAGATTCATGCTAACTGGTGATATTAAAAATCTCCATTATTCCTCAATCTACTTCAGGAGCAATGAGAAACAAAGTAACCCTGATTCAAGCCCAACTCCTGAGTGGGCGATCTTCTGTCCTACCTCCCTTAGCAATGACAATGTGTGCAAGTAGATATTTTTCCACATAGATAGATTTCTTGGGTATA
The DNA here is from genome assembly GCA_004024765.1 of Zapus hudsonius. Classification (NCBI taxonomy): domain Eukaryota; kingdom Metazoa; phylum Chordata; class Mammalia; order Rodentia; family Dipodidae; genus Zapus; species Zapus hudsonius. Next base: position 8,210 of record PVHP010007371.1, on the reverse strand, counting down.
AGGAATGAGTTAGCTTCAGAAGAGTCACTTTAAGTGAAATAAGATTTTAAGAAAAGAGTCAGTATCCATAATTTTCATGAAGATTGTAGACACAACAATCTGGATGTGGTGACACACGCTTTTAGTCATAGTACTCAAGATGCAGAGGTAGGAGAATGGGCAAGAGTTCAAGGCCAGCTTGAGACTACATATTGAATTCCAGATCAGCCTGGGCTACAGTGAGACCCTATCCTGAAAAACAAACAAAAAATAAAGAGAGAGAGAGAGAGGAAAGAAAGAAGAAAGAAAGAAAGAAAGAAAGAAAGAAAGAAAGAAAGAAAGAAAGAAAGAAAGAAAGAAGGAAGGAAGGAGGGAAGGAAGAAAGGAAGAAAGAAAGAAAGAAAGAAAGAAAGAAAGAAAGAAAGAAAGAAAGAAAGAAAGAAAGAAAGAAAGAAAGAAAAGAGGATGTGGACACATTAAACAGCTGTAGAGGGAGTAAGGACAGCAGTAGAAGCTGGGCTGTCACACAGGTATCAGCACAACAATGAATTCTGCCCAAGAAAAGCAGTCCCTTGCAGAACTGTACTGAGACAAGGGAAAAAGACAATTAGGACCCATATTGAGACATGTTATCAGACCATGGGTGCAGACTGTTTCAGGGAATTGGGGAGTAACCATGGACTGGAAACTCTCTTTAACTGAGGCCAACTCTGAACAAATGATGACAGCTGAAAACTAGCCTTCCTTGACTCTTCTAGCAACTGGTGAAAGTCCTTAATGGGACTCTGGGGAGCCAGCATCCTCTACACAGTAGTTCTCAAAATTTGTCCCCACAAGAAGCGATTCTCACACTTGAGCATATGTTTGAAATGCCTGGGAACGCTTATTGAAACCCAGCTGGTTGGACTCCATCCATGGGTTCTCATTCACTAGGTCTAGCCTGAGAATTTCCATATCTAATAAGTTCTCATATGCTACTGCTGAAGCTGCTGGTCCTTCCACCACATTTCAAAAGCACCCTCATGTATGACATTATCATCCGGTACGCAATGAATAGCATGAAAGCCTTTAGAAACCATCATACCCCTATTCCAGCTACTTTCTCGCATTATAAAGCTGGAATGGTTAAGCTGTACTATATAAAAAGTACTTAACAGTAATTGTGTTTTCAAATTATTACGGATTCTAATATCTGGTCATTATTAAAATTAAAATCCAACAAAATTCTCTCCTAAATCCATAGTTTGATAACCAAATAAATAACTTTACAAGCAATCTATATTTGAGGTTTTTAGTTTTATTCTAAGCTAATCTTTCATTCTGTATGGTTCTCATCATTTTTATATTTTTATTTATCACGTAAGCCATTCAAAGCCATATGGTTGATGAAAATTAAAAGCTATGGGATACATTTAGAGTTAATTTGAATTCACAAATATGGAAATTAAATACATTTGACTCATTTCTAGTCTCGACTTAGCACAATTAAAAATTAAGAGTTCAATGCACATGCACTGAACCCAGGAAAAACTCTATAGTCATTACTCCCCTGCACAAGCAGAGGCAAAATCCCATCTATGTTTGAAGAGGTTTGTCAAAGAGCTCATTTGAAGAAATTTTCTGCCACTGCTTCCATTAATTTTTTAAAGTATTCTCCAAATAGGAAAATATTCAGCCTGATGTCAATATTTCATACCACAGGGGTATCATTGAAGAAAATGGTGCCTTACTGTCCTGAAAAAGTTCCTCTTTGTCCCTAAGGGCCTAATTTATGAAGTAACAAACTGTTGGTATTACTTGGCTGAAAATTTCATTGTCTAGATAAAGCCTTTCATCTGATTTTCTGCACTGTGCTCTGGGACTTATTTACCGGTTACTTTCTATGGAAGCAGAGGGTGGGTGAGTGGTGATCCTAGTTTAATGGTGGAGTAGCTAAAATGCGTTGAGTACCCTCAGCATGGAGATGACACAGATAATAAAAAGAATGGCATCTACAAACTAGGGAAGCCGGCAGTCCAGGATAGCTCTTGGGCTCTTCCAAATTTAACTCCTTTCCCCAATCACACTTCAGTGCTCTCTTGCAACCATACAGTATTAACATTTATTTAAGAGTTGATAAATAGCTTAGTGCAATGCTTACATTTTTTTCCAACAGGGCATCCTCATAAACCTATTCTTTTCTCCACCATTTAATGCAGGCAGAAGATTTTTATCCAGTATGAGCACAGAAAGCACACTGTGGAAGACTGTGTGCTCAGCAAAAAAAAAAAAAAAAAAAAAAAAAAAAAAAAAAAAAAAAAAAAAAAAAAAAAAAAAAAAAAAAAAAAAAAAAAAAAAAAACCTCACCCATGATGAATAAACAGCTCTTCCGGGGGCTTTGCTGCCGCTAGCTCGGCGGGAGTTGTTTATTGCCTGGTTTGCACATCCCATGATAAAGTTGCTGCTAAAATAAATTGCAGTTTTGCATAATTATTGATGATCACATCTTAACAAGCAGTGTGTATCATACTCGAGTGTTCAATTTTTTAAAATCCATTTTTAGCCTATATTTAATCCCAGAAAGTGTTTGTGTAGTAAGAGATGGCAAATAAGGAATTTAAATAGATTACTAATTTCCTCATTGCAGACAAAATTTACCTGAATCTTTTAAGGTGAGAGGGTTACTGCCAAAGGCAATTTTCCCTCCTGAGCTATTATTATAGAGAATGTTCTCTGAGGGCATTTGTGTATGTATCCACAATACATAATACATGCAATATATATATATACATAAATATATGGAAAGTATGACTTTTTTAAAGATTTTTAAATATATTTGAATAACTATTATGTAATGTGTGAGACACTCAAAATGCATACATAACAGCTACTACAGATAAAGAAATGAGAAATCAGAGATTAGTAACATGTCAGGTCAAACAACTGCTAAGGGATATTTGAAATTGAACCATGGTCTGTCTCATTTGTAAGTCTCTACTTTTTCAATCAGACATATTTTTGATACTAGTTTTGGCTATGAGACCATAATGTAATAAAATATGAACCTAACAAAATAATCGTAACAAACTAGTGTCATACAAAAATCATGTTATGCCCTTGATTCTGAGAAATACTGTTTCTCCTTCCTTGTTAATTGCTTTTTCTCTTCACCCTTCAATTCCCTCTCTCATTTTTCCCCTCCAGTGTTCACCTTCCAACTCTCCATTTGTCTCTTCTTGACTTTTCTCTTACTGTGTTTCATCTTTGTTTCTTGCCTCCTAGAAACATCAGATAGTGTTGATAGGCATAATGAGGACTTCAGGTTTTTTTCCATGGAGATTAGCTGTAACATTTGTGGCATGTTAAAATAACCTATCAGAATTGTCTACCACAAACTACAAAACAGAAAAAGAAAGGATATTCTTAAAGTGTGTGGGCAAAACCTACAAGGTTCAAAGTTCAGTTCTGTGTGTGTGTGTGGGGGGGTGTCTGTGGTGTGTGTGTCTGTGTGTTTAGTTCTATAGAGGATACTTGCAGAAACCTGTGATTATTATTCATTTTTGAGGGGTGACTGGTATTGAACCTAAGGCCTTGAGTGTGGCAGACAAGCATTCTATCATTGAGCCATATCTTCAGCCAAGATTGTTCACTTTTAATATTCTAGCATGCCATCCACCAAGCAGAAGCCTTTCCATTGTGTGGAAATGAAAAACAAATAGCACAGTATTCTAGTTATTGCTTAAAGGACCAGCGTTAGCAAGACCACATCTTTGCATATATTATTGAGCTCCTTCTGGATATTGTTCTTATACCTGAAATTGCATTTTTTTCCTTTGCATGTTTTTACCTTTGCAGAGTGAGTGAGCAAGAGGCTGCTTTGGAAGAAACTCAGAGATTACTGCAACAGCTCCCGCTGGACCTAGAGAAGTTTCTTGCCTGGCTTACAGAAGCTGAAACAACTGCTAATGTTCTACAGGATGCTACCCACAAGGAAAAGCTCCTGGAAGATTCCAAGGGAGTCAGAGAACTAATGAAACAGTGGCAAGTAAGTCAAATGTCTCCACCTTAGCACTCTATTGAATCCAATTGAACCATTCTCAATGTATGAACTTATAATAGATAAAGCGGAGATCAAATTGAGTAGTGGTTTTATACAGCTTGATAGATTTCAGCATTCAGGCAATGGGGAAAGAGTCAGAGGCTGATAGAAAATGCATTTGTGATTTCATTAAATCCCTTGATCTCCAAAATACTTGCATATAAAACCAGAAATTTGGTCAAGCAGAACCTTTACTCAGAGTAATAAGTGCAGAGTTGGATTATTAAATGGAAAAGGTTGTCATTTCCAGTGTTTATTTAATATTTTACAGGAAAAGCATCTGTATGAATTGTCTTTTTTATTTAACATTGCTAACTGAATCAGTTTCCCTTCATTACATTCAAATATGTTTATATATTTATTTATTTATTATTTATTTTTGTAGCTTTCTTCTTCACAAGAAGTGTGCAAATGAAAATGAAATGGCTAAACTTGTTATAGTTTGTGATCATGCAATTTTCAGACAATTATATTTCTTAGAAACAAAACTATTGTTATAGAGTCTGATGTGCATAAGCAGCAGTAACAGAAGTTTGGAGAGCTTTGTTTAAGTGGAGTCTTGGCAAGAGTCATATTGTGTAGTTCACCGAGGTTTCTAGGGGTTGTATTCAATAACTGGTACAATTTTCCTATTTAGTTGTTGCTGTTGTTGTTTGCTATAAGAACATTATTGCTTTTACTTGGATAAATTGATGCTTTATGATAATCTGAAGTTGATTTTTAGATTGAGGTAATTATATTCATATTTTAATGTTATGATAACCGTTCTAATAATTCACCTTTAGGTGATAAATAATTCCCAAATCAAATCACAGCAAGGAAAATTTCTTCCTCTGCCTTCCTTCCTTCCTGCTCACCTCCATCTGTTGCTTGGTTTGGATATGTGGTCTAATTTTTTACTCTGTGTAGCTTAGGTAGAAACAGTGACTTATGGCATCTTGAGATCATTGTTTTTACCTTCTCATCATTCTCTGACCCTCTTTGCTCCTCCACATGAATATTAGGTATGTTTGCTCCTTGGGAGATAATTTGTTTAGAATAGTGTCTCTCTTGGTCTTTGCAGCCATCTTCCATGTCTTGTGATAGAATGAAAAAACAATACCAGTTTTATATTTTTAGCTACCTTTTATATGAATGGTTAAACAGTAGTTTTTGTGATTCATTTGGCTTATGTTTTTAGTTCATAAGTAAAATATTGATTCACCTTATATATGGTGATAAAGACACACTAGAGTTTTAATTAACACAATGGTCATATTTTCCACAAAGCTATGGTTGATGACACAACTTTGATTACTTGGCTTTTTAGTAGATTACCCTGAAAATAAAAAATCAAGTCACCAGTATACTTAAATGTCAAGGTTTTAATGAACTTCCCTTCAAAATATTCAACATGTCTGATTGAGGGCAAATATATATCTATCTGTAGCTTTTAATACAATTTGTATTTATATCTGCAGTATTAATATATACCTTGAAAACCTTGAAAAAAAATTTTGAAGTATCATTTTATGTTATTTATTATATTTCTCACCTTTCATTAACTATTTCCTGTTTAGACATATATATTGACTTTCTTTTTAAAAACCTTTTTATTAGTAATATATATGTATATATATACACACACACACACACACACATATATATATATATATATATATATATATATATATATATATATATATATATATATATATATAAAGCAAGATATTCAGTATCATGTGTTACTAGAGAAAACCCCTTAAAACCAGGATAACACATCCTTTATGCATTAGATATTCTCCCCCACCATAGCTCTTACATTCTTTTTGCCACCTCTTCTGCAGATTTCCCTGAGTCTTGGTAGGTGAGTTTTAACTTTGCATAGTTATTGAGTTCTGAAGAGTCTCTGCATTTGTGTTTTGGACTATTTGGGGCACCCTTGGTGTCTGTCTTTGTTATCCCTCCATAGGATATCTGTCTTGCTGTGGGAATTATCAAAGAAAAACTTGCTACATTTCCTAACCATATGTAATATGGATGAATGGAGAAGCACTATGTTTTGTGTTTATATTTTTCATCTCTCTTTAAAACACAGAGAAGTTCTGAAAAATATCTTAGATTATTATGCATTACTTTAAAATATATAGAGAGAGGCATGTGCATATCTCTATACATATCTATTTATATACATATCTATCTATATAAAACTTTAGGACAATACTATGTATATCTCTATATATATGCATATGGGATTTCTTCTCAGCTACTTAATCAAACCAAAGTTTCACTTAGAGTGCAATAACGGAACTTTTGCATTTTTAAGAAGTTTACATATAACTTTCAAAGTTTTTGTGAATTTAAAAATAAATCATAAGCTTCATACTTCCTTAGCCTGAAAATAATCAACAATATTACAATATTATCGTTTATATTATTGTTGTTCTTCTTTGGATAAAGGTTCTCACTCTGTCACCCAAACTGGTTTTAGATTCAAGATTCTCATGCTTCAGAATGTCAAGTGCTGAGATTTCAAGTGTATGCACCAGGTCCACCTCTGAACTGAAATAATTATTTAAAAAATAGGGTTGGACAGACAGATGGTTCAGATGCCTGCAAAGCCTAAGATCGCAGGTTCTATTCCCCAGTGCCCACGTAAAGCCAGGTGCACATAGTGACAAAGTGGTTCATGCTTCTGGAGTTCATTTACAGTGGCTAGAGGTTCTGCTTTGCCCATCATTCATTCTCTTTCTCTTTCTCTTTCTCTTTCTCTTTCTCTTTCTCTTTCTCTCACTCTCTCTCTCTCTATCCCTTTCCTCACAAATAAATAAATACTTTAAAATAAATCTAAAGCTCCATTAGAGCTTCTGAAAACTTTGACATGTCATTTTTTCTTTGGCTGTAGTAGTCTAACTAGACTATAGATTGGTATATATTATAAGATTTAAAATTATTGTTAAAAGTTTCCCTTCCCTTCTCAGTTAATATTGTGATAGCTCACATGTATTATGAAGCATATTCTTCCTGAATATATTATCCAATCAATGACATTCTTAAATATATTAGAATTTTATTACATAACAGAAAATACTATTTCTTTCTTGTCTGAAATCAAGGAAGAATATTATTTCTGTTCTTACACTTTATGATGCAGAGGGTTTTCTGATATTTTTACTTTTGATACTCCATCTGAAAATTTTAACCCAATGCACTTCTGTGGACTGCAATGTAGAGCTGAAGCAGTGAAAGTTTAAGAACTTTTAAATTTCAAATTCCTCTTTTAAATGAAGAGCGATATTCATAATTTAATCAGATTTCTTCCATCCACAATATTTTCTCTATGGGCCAAAGAAAGTTGTTAAAGTTGATCATGGTTCAAAGTTCTAACATAAAACTCAGGTGACTGAAAATTGAATGACTCTGCATCTTTGCAAATATTCCATGAATCTCTCAAAACTTAAGTGGCTCATTAAGCACTCCTGAGAGATCGTTTTAAAGCAAGCATGTGGAGAGTCAATGTGGGTGTTGGCTAAGTAGTGGTCAGAGATGGTCATAAAGTGGTATACTTAAGATCTTTCTTCTCACCAAGAAACTGAGGAGCAATTAATATTTGAAATTTGTTCATTTTTCTGATGGTTCATGTCTCACACTATATTAATCTAGGCACTCCCTTCAGTAATCTCATATATTTTACTTATATCTCATTTCAATATCCCCCACTTAAAATATATTTTATTAGAAAAAAATTCCAGAGAGAATGGTTTGGTGGTTTTGAATTGCACATCTGTATATACCTACAAAGTAAGATATCTTTTTTTATTTTTTTTATTATTTTTTTATTGTCCATAATGAGTTACAACATTTATTTGGTGGGCAAACAATGAGTTGTTATCCCCAATTCCCCACTGCCCTCCCCTCCACCCTCAACTGGATAACCTCCTCCATGGGTCGTCTGGATCAGTCCTTGTGACAGGAGACCATGGATAGACTAGTAATCAGCCAGGTTCTCCTGTCCGTACCTCTGGATAGTCTCCCCCACCACGGCTCTCACAATCTTTCTGCCCCCTCTTCCGCATAGTTCCCTGAGTCGTGGTGGATGAGTAATAAGTTTGCTTTAAGGTTGTGAGCTTAGGGGTCTTTGTGTCGAAAATCGTTGGTTTCTGTTCCACTGGCT